>JASANE010001765.1:0-18804 GCA_030248225.1 Trileptium ribeirensis
TTGCTTGAGAAGGAATTCCTGAAAGTTAGCGCCAGATGCTACTTTGGTTTTTAGAGACAAGCGAACGGCACTGCCGCAGTGTTTAGATGAATGTTCAAACTAAGTAGAATTGACGCATGGTAGAATTTACTAGCCATATATTTTTGCGAATGATTTCCAATTTGTCTTTTTTGTGAACTTAGTAATTGAATTCTGAGCGTTAACGAAGAATTCTTACTTCCCAAGTGGTAAAATTGTCAGGTGACAAAATTGGGGTTTTCCTTCTGGCATCTATAACAAAATTCAAGTTTTGCGCACTAGCTCAAACTAGAGTTGAAATCTTTATTTTTGCCCTTAAGTAAGGCGGAAAACTGATTCCAACATCTTATCCCCGTAAAAAGGTCATTTTACGCCACGATGTCCTTTTGGTCGGGAGGCGGTAAAAGTGGATATTTTGGTCTGTAGCACAGAAACGGGCAGGGAACTGGCAAAAATGTTATTTACGCTAGGAAGCCTCATTACTTAGCTATTTTAAACAACAATTTTTTTTGGCCTCACCCCCGCCATAAGGGGCTGAACATCCACATAGGTCCCAAATTGACAAAAACCGTAATGACTAATTTTACGACCTGTTTTTTTCCAGGCAATGGTGTGGCTCGATGTTAGAAATTATGGCCTTAATTCTTTTTTGTGCAGAATTAGTCAGGTCTGCACACACCAATTCTGGAGAGTGCGAGCGGCCGACATGGATTGAACCCCATTTTTACCCCCCCCCCCCCGACCAAACTCTTTTTTGATCATTACTCGTTACTTATGCACGGTACATAAACGTTAGTCATAGATCATACCTATCCCGTGGGTACCTTTTGCAAAATATTAACCCAGGGGCTTCTTGTTACTAACCCCGGCGCCAGGGTTAAAAGATTGATTTTAGCACATTTGATTACCACCCCCCCAACCATTGCAAGTTTGGGGTATGGTGGAGTGAGTACAATTCTATTAAATGTGTCTGTTATGGTTCGTTCCCATGAGGAAGAGGATGGTGAAACGATCTGAGCTCAATCTCACGGCCGACCGGTTGTGTCAGGCTTTTACCCCCTCCTTCCCGAATACACTTTTACCCCCTCCTTCCCGAATACACTTTTACCCCCTCCCCCCGACCACATTTTTATCCCCCCAACCACCGCCAAAATTTCGAAAAACCGGCCATGTGACGATATTTCGATAAAATTTCGCTCGTTTAATTCATATTACATTGTGGCATTGCATTTCGGCCACATACGGCACAAAAATATTTTTTAAAAATTTTGAATTTTACCCCCCCAACCACGTTACAAGGCATGTACACTGGCGATTGGTATGCATGTACCATATTATTTTTGGATGAAATAATGTTGAGTGATGATGTGAAAAAGACAGTTGAGTGTTGCTTCTATAATTTTAGAGGTGGTTTTAAACGTAAATAAATAATTTACCCCCCCCCCCCCGACCAAATTTACCTCCACCCCCCGACCACATTATTTTTAGATGAAAAATTACCCCCCCCCGACCACCAGTTACTTCTGACATTCTAACATGTCTGGCAAAGGGAATATTGTAAATTTTTTTTTGCATACTACTTCCCCCAGGCTAAACTATCGATACAAAAAGCTACCGTTTATGACCGCTTCGTTTCCATTTAGTAAAAGCTATAAATCGGCACCCCCGTATTGTAGAAGTGATAAGTTCGACCCAAGAATAGGCATAATTAGCTTTATTTTTGACATGATTTTGACCGCGCCGATAGGGTGCACGAGATATATAATCACAAAATGGAAGGTAGGTTCAACCTGGGGCATGCCGGAGGCCATTATACGTCTGATAGGCTGGCCATCAGGGGTGGTAGTTGGGAAGCTATAGCATCCGAACGGTTAAAAATTTACTATAACGACCTCAAATTCAGAATCCTTGACGTTTTTTGGTCATAGGGAGTTAAAATGAAGATAATCGCAGCCAAAAAGTTATTAGTCATTTTTCTGAGACAAAAGGACATCGTAGCGTGAAGTGACCCAAAAACGTCGGGTCGGATAAAAAGGTTGCCTAAAAACAGGTTCTTGTTTTCGCCTTGCCAGCCGGTGCAGATTTTTCAACCAAACCAGTGTCATGTTGTAGACGGATTAAAGTTGTACACGAAGCTTTTCCGCAAGTTTTACTGTTGGGTTAATGGTCGGGGTAAAAAGCTGTTTTAAAAATGCCCATTGGATCTAAAATACACAAAAACAGTCAAGTCTCCGTAATGGGCAATGTTGGGCTCGCTCTATACGCAATAAGTAGCTATACGTATACTTTGATTTGTGCATGTTTACAGTGCTCACCAAAAATGGGTGTAACCTTTCGAACGAACATCGAACAAAATAAATTTAATCATCTGACAAACTTCGAACACCTCTCGAACTAATTTTATAGAAGCGCACCTACATGGAACACGTCTGGAACAAAATTGGAACACATTTCGAACAAAATTTTGAATTTATCGAACTAACTTCAGGCGAACATCAAACTTCAACACTCATTTCTGACGAGAGCCTACGTTTAAATTGAGTCCGTGAGATCCAAAATACACGAAAATGGTTGTATCGTCGAAATGGTTCACACAATATTAACTGTAGACACTTGAGTGCAAAATCGTCTAGTCATTGTACGTGTTTCACATTCTTTCGCTAACGAGAACATTTGTGTCAAATATTTCACGCCATGGTGTGATTGTATGTAGCATTCGTCGATAACAAAAATGCTGTCATCGGTATTCTTGTAGGGAGAAACAACGAGCTGTGCTGTTTTATCTCCTCTGATTGTTCTACGAGTCACCAGTTGATGGACTTGAGTATACAGTTACAGTTTACATATTATACTAGCTTCATATAATAAAGAAAAACTCCACACGTTGAGTGAATGAAAAAAGTACATAGCCTTCCCGAAATGAGACTGTTTGCAAAAAATTTATAAATATTACATTGTTGAGCGTATAGCACGAATATGGGAAACCCACAAGTTTGAGCTGTTAAATCCGGGAATGGGACAACGCCTTTATTCATTCTGCAACTACAAAGGGTGTTTAGATATTCATAGCGCTTGCCGTATTGTTTCATTATAACGATGAATTCGATAGGTCATACATTTTACCCAGATAGTATTGTTTCATTCGTAGCGAATTGCAAGCAGTTCGTAGCGATTAATATTATTGAGTCCCATATAGCTGTTCAGAACAGCCCATCGATTTTTGCAAAAGTGTATGCATCATGGTCATCTATGTCGTTTTTGAGTCATTTGCTCAAGTACAACATAATGTACTATCAATAACGCCTGTTTGCTTGCAGTTTCATAGCTTATGTTTAAATGTATTCATAGCTTGTAACGTGCAGCTGAGTTACAATACTGCCCACAGTTGACCGCTGCTCGATCGTTGTCCAGCTCGCTCGCAATGTGCTCTTGGTAGAACAAAAATTTAGTCAGACATTTTATAATTTTTTTCGCTCATTGCTAGCTTGCTCATAACGCGACGTTCAATTATGTGATGAATGCTTTATGCTTACTTATCGATTACACGCGACATTTTCTGTCCGTTCGTTAGAGACTTAGCGGGTTCATTGATAAAAATGATAGTGTAGCCAGGTCAGCCCCGGTTCAAGTTGTTGTGTGCGTTATTTTAGTTTAGTTTATTTGAAAGTCGTGTAAATTCATTAAATCAGGTGTTATTGTTTGTTACATTAAGGTATTGTTGTGGTTTTTCCAATCGATTTTTTGCCGCTTTACGACGCGTTCTATAGCGATATCGTTCAATTTATGATAGCTACCGATTTTACAAGAAATAAATTATAAACAATAATTGTCAACTACATACATGGCCCATTTTTATAAAATTGTTTGTTTTGGACTGTTGCGGAGGTTTTCGCACTAGCCAAAGTTATTTTTCACTTTTGGAAAAAACAAGTGACGTTGTAGTTACAGATTTTTACGCTCACTACTTTATAACGCTCAACAAGTATAATGACACAAGTTGCAGGTCTGGCTACAAATGATTGCCGCTTTTCAGGCGGGCTATTAGGTAGTGAGTATCCAGCTAGCACTACTATCAAGGCTTTTCCAAACAATATGTGCGTGGGGCCGAGTGTTTCAACCTTTCCCAGATTATCTTCAGGTAAATTGTGGCGCCCAGGTACATTACTGCACTTCTCAAAATCAGCGAATTTTCACTGTAGGGTTAAAACAAACGAACTTCTCCTTATTTTGGCTAAAAATTCACGGCAAAATAATCGGCGTGGGGCCAATATGGCTAAAGATTTTTCCTTTGTCTATATACTTAATAGTCGCAGTTAATTGTTAAATTGCACATATTTTATGTTTTCTGACAGTCGCAATATTATGGTCCCTAGTTCAACAGGGATGGTCGCAGATACCACACCTCGCCAGATACGTGCAATATAACATGGAAACATCGCACAGGTGCTTACAGAGAACCATCATCCATGTACTTTCAGTTCTCCAGTCTTGAGCTTGGGGATCTGCCAGGCGTAATTTTCATACATTGGAGCTTCGTTGGGCCCACAATTCTAGGGCAAGTTCTCGGGGGTCGGGCCGACTCCGGAGGTGGACAGATTCATTTAAGGGGTGGTATTTTTAACATCGAAAATATGCCACTGAATGCAGTCACATTATATATTACATATACATTGCATATTACATGATTAGTACTGTAATAAGTACGATAGCATACATATATAATAGCAAAACGGAGACCTCCGAGCTACAATTACCATATAATAGCCGAACCAGATAACAAAACCGTTTGAGTTGCAAAATAATAATTGTCTGGAAAACTCCTGCGTAACAATCTCAGCAGAAGTCAAAATTTATGCGGTGTATGGACATGGGAATAAATAAGGGGGGTTAGACACCTCCAAATTCATGCTTTTGTATGGTAGAAACTTGCAAGTGTAAGTTATGGACACCGGTTTTTAGTAATTACCAGACCCTTTCCAAATATTGTACCTTGCTACGCTTGGCCGGACATGTTTAGTTTGTCGGCGCGGAGGTGTAGGTGGGTCGCCCCTCACCGTCCGTCCTTGTAAAAACCGGATCAGTAGACCGACATAACACTATTGACAACATCGTTTTGCACTCAGTGCATATGGGCGTGGTTTGTGTTAGCATGTTAGCTTGTAATCGTGTTAGCATTGCTTGCGCACATTCGTAGGCACAAAATTGTGCTTGGCGAAAGTTTGAAAATATTATATGGACATTTCTTTAAAAATAGCTTTTCGATGTTATCAACTGTCATTATCAATAGTTCCCTAACAAACAAGATATATATAATTATTAGAAAATGTTTATAATAAACAAATCCAGATTTATCCGTAACAAAGCTGTCTAGTTTTGTTCAATATAATGATAAGAATATGCGGAGGTATGATAACTCATTTTAGATGGATGCATTTCCGTTAAAATTTTTTTGCTAACACGTATTAGTTGCACCACCTAATTGTATATACTTACCTGTTTTTTCAACAGAGATCAACTATATAGGTGTGCATGCTGTATTTTCAGGAACTGGCTCTTTTCAAGTACTTCAATGGGCATAGTAAATTTTCGTACTATAACTAGCTGAGGCCGAACCATATGAGGTATAATTCGTGGTTGCAGCTATAAACTATGTTTATATAATATAGGCACAATTGGAATTAAGGGTTTATTGTATGAAAACTCATATGCTACTTATTTTGGAGAAATTTTAGTCAAAGATTTCGTGCTTTATACGTTGAAGGTTTTAGTATCTCTAAGCTTTGAACAGTTACTTTTCAGAAATGCATAGAATATTATATTTTAGGATGCCTATGTTCCGGTTGCCGCAGCACCTTCTGGCTCAGTCGTAGCAGCACAAACGTTACCACAACAACCCCAACCACAGGCGGTCGTTGTAACGCAGCCGCGACAAATTGCTGCAAGCCAAGCCGCGCCCGTCGGCACTGCTGTAGTACCCGTTATACCACCAGCGACAACCGACGACACAGAGGCAGGTATTTGGGCATAGTTTGAAATTTGGACGTCATCAGACGATACGATGTATTATATTTTGCCAATGACGGTAGTCGACACCAGACGGCCAACCGCTTAACGTGGAGCGAACGATGGACCGGACCTGGTTTACGCGCCTTGGATTGTGGCCGACAATGACATTGCAGCTACGAGTAGATGTAAGAAGCTCTCTACCTCAGTCAAACTATAAATTGTTGGTGAAACTAGCTGTTGTGCCCAGCGTCTAATTATAATAATATTGCTTTTCTGCTAAACATTTGTAAAACCTTACTGTAGAACAGCGCCAGTTCTGTACCGGCGATTAGTGTACAACAGTATCGACGGTTGTGAAGCGTTGAAGCCTAATGTTTTGCCGCTATTATAACCATGGATAGTGCTCGCTACAATTGACCGTTACTGACTCCCTCGCAACACGACAGTCAATTACTGCCAGTACTGATGTCCAAAAGGCACGTAATAGACAGTGACTTTAATGTTTTTGGGCCATTTCCAACGGTACTACCATCGTTCAACTGCCAGTGTCGCCATGTTGTATCTTGTTCAAGGACAATATATATTTTGCAGATAAATTAGATATTGATAATATATATGTTTATCTTTAAGGGTGTTTCCTAGAAGACCACCCAGCTTGAAATTTGTCAGGTTTCAACATACGTCATAGATTTCGTACCACTCCGCTCAGATCGAGGAGATGAATCAGAATGTGGATTTTGTCCATATTTATGATTTTTTAATATTTTTTGCGTTACCAGTGGTTCCCCAGGGTACTAGTGATGGGCAGGATATGCCATACCATATCTGGGTATAATAGTTATGGGATATATGTCGGATAATTCGGATATGTAAGACCATAGTATACAATTTTAAACTTTGAACAGCAAAGACTGTATACTATACTTTACCAATCACTACTGTAACTCTTTGTTTTGGTGTATTAAGGACCTTACGTATTAACAACCTTTTCCGTTTAATACCCTGCTTTTGCACCAATATTTACGGTATATGCTTACACTAAGTCGGCGATTAAATCTATTTTGGTTAACAGTTTGAAATTAATAGTGGTCGCTGTTTCAATGTATACGTGACGCTAATTTGTTCAACAGAAATTTGAGATATTTTGGATATCTTGGGAATTTATATTGGGGTGCCAGAGAGCCAACTGGAAACCAGAGATGCGGGATTGTCCAAAAGCCACCAACTTGCAACTAAAGTCCAATCTGACAAAAAGTTCAAGTTTGTGGCATGTGAAGTTTTTTATTTGATTTAAAAATCTCCAGGACAATGTGCAACTCCACATCGAGTGTAACTATTCCTTAAATTTTCATGATTACGGTTAAACTTTTTGTTCAACCTGTGACGCAGTTAGGAAACCAATATATAACCTGCCAGCCAACTGAAGTTAAATTGAGCTCGTGGATCGTAAACCGTATTAAACCTCTGAAAAGGTGCGAAATATTCTTCCTGGACTTTATGCAATCAAACCATTGTATTCAGCACACTGAAACACCTATACATACCATTCTTGTTGCTTAGTAGCAGTACATAACTTTAGGCAACTGAAAACAGTCTACATTCCTTAAGACGAGTTTGTCAACAATAAAACGGCCCGGGCAGTAGTCCCAAAAAAGTGATGTTGATCAGAGTTATAGATCTTCGTCAGCTCATTCCGGTTAGCGGTTTCTGCAAGCCCTGGTCGTGACATGTAAGCTTCGCAACACTGGAAACTATGTTTCCAGACTTGGCAGAAACCTGAAATACCGATTTCGGGTAAGTGGCTTATGCATACATGTGTCAGGACATATAAGCTGCGAAACACTGGAAACTGTGTGTTCAGATTTGGCAAATGCTATTATGACCCGGATGATGGGGTTATAGGTGTTAGTGTCAACTAAAAGTCACAAAAGAAAAAATTTTGTCGAAATCAATCCACCCAAAGACGACTTATGGGTTACACCGACAGGCAAAGAATTTTCTCTATTCTCCCAAAAACGGCCCTTAGTGGAAACTCTCTCAACGAGGTGCAACACCAAAATTCAAATCCAGAAATATAGAATGTCCAAAAATCAACTGAAAATTAGAAATCTATGAGTCTCAAAAGATGGCAAGTCCGAAAATGTGAAATTTCAACGGGTTATTTAGCTATAGAATTTAAAAATCCTCCAAAATTAAAACAGTAGATAATTGGTGGTTAAATGATAAGTCTAAAACAGCGTTAAACACAGGTTAAATCCGCGCGTAAATTCATTTTGACTGTTTTCTGCGGCAATAATACCATATCATAAATTGGCTTACGGTGAAAAGACGGCAAAAGAAACGAAATGGTTTTTGAAATCAAAGTATTTTGGTGTTTCAACTAAATGTTAAGTTGGGATGGTCACCTGACGAACTTTCATCTCATTGGCCCACCTATTGAACCCCTAAAGTTACATGATGTAGATTCACCGACAAAGTCTCTTCTCAAAAAATCATAGGCGAATATATCTGCAAACACTGTATTCTCCGCATCCTCAAATCAATTGTTTGTGGCTTTTAAACCAGTGAAATATTGCATCTGCCCATCGTATGTTATGTCAGGATATCTGAATATCCTGTCGCGGCGGGTAATATCCGGATATCCGATCACTTCTCATCACTTCATGTTACCCAAAATTTTCGAAAAAATCTCAAAAAATGTATAATTTTATATACCATTCAAACAACATTGGCGATCTGAGTCGAATGCTGACAAAACCGGCTCAATCGGTTCATGGATTAAGGAGTTATCCTATCTATGTAAAATCCTAGCCTAAGGATATGCCGTAGTCTAGGGACAAGTCCTTAACCCATGCGCTAATTTAGCTGATTTACCGCCATTCGATACATACCGTGAAAGCGGTTTGAATGAAAATTATACATTTATTGAGAATATTTTTTCGAAAATTTTGGGTACCATTGACAATCTAAAAAACGAAAAAATTCGTCAAAATACATATATTATTCTGACAAGCTGAGTCGAATGGTACCACAATTTTTGCTGTATCTTGAACATTGAACAATTTTGGGCAGGGATCTTCTGGAAAAGACCAATTTTTAGTACTTGAGATTAGACTAGCAAGTATATACCATTTGTGCGTTGTTGAGCGTCATATTTTGTTGTCAGTGTTATACTTTGTGTTTAAGATTTATAAATATGCCGGTCATTTGATTACATTCTCGTTTCCACTGGAATAAAATTTTTACGTTTGCGAAAGTATTCGTAAAATGTGCATTGTGTATCGCTTATATTTATATTCTCCTCTTCTCATTTATGTGAACGTTGATGAGTGTAAAGACCAGTTCGGGAGCCACAGACACGGTTGCAAACGTCACAAGCGAAGATGAGAAGCGGAGATTCGTCGAATACGACGATTCAATCCATCATCGTGTATTATTTTAAACTGTAATGAACATTTATTAGCAATTGTCTGAAACGTGTGTTGTGTAAAATGAGGCGTTAGCTTGTAACGCCACACAAAATGCATGAAATATCAGAGAAAGATGTATAATGTTAGTGTTCATTAATCGTTCATGGTTGGCTAAAGTATTAAGTTCAGAAAATTAAAACAAAAGTGTATGTTATGGCACAACGCGTAGACTCGACGACAATTATGTATGTATAATCTAAATATGTAATGCAGTGTTTCGTGCTATGTCCTAAATTCCACAACTTAAATGTGTGATAGACATGTTTTCCACATGGTACTAGCTCATGCGTCCACTGCAATAATATTCTGACATGTTGCACAATCATGTACGAAAAGGAAGGCACGGTGAGTGACAGTGATGAGATAGCGCAATTTTCAACACCATCCCTCACAATGGTGGTGTATAAGGCATTTGATTTGAAACCTACAATACATAAAGTACATACACTGCTCTAATATACATAAAGTTTAGCATTGCGTTGCAGTAGGTCAAATCAGAGCTAGCTAATTGAGCGGAGCTCGGTAAGCCAAGCGAAGCGTTTTTATTTTCTGTCTGGGAGTAAAAAGGTCGATGTCCGTTCGTTCGTTCGTTCGGTCCGACGGATCTCAAGAACCACTGAACCGATTTAAAAAAACCTTTTTTGTTTGAAAGCCTATCATGTCATAGTGTGCACCTGATATTTGGGATTAAAAAATTTTGAGGGGTTAATAAGTAATTAGCTAATTAGTTAAGCTTATGCAGCTAAAATAGAGAATTTTGCGATATTTGTGTTATTTATTGAAACAGAATCGTTTCGATCAAACCATTATAGGGTTTTTTGGGTCGAAGAATTCAAATATAATATTTTTACCAATGATAAAGCCCTATGCAATGTAGTTATTTGAAGACCATAAAATTGAGTACATTCGTAATGCCACAGCCCAAGTTCCGCTCACAAATGTAGTTCCACTACCGACTAGTATATATAAGTTATAGACCTTATGGAACAAATTATTAGATGGAAATATTGAAGCGTTGAAAAAGCATTGATGTTTTGCGAGCTTGTGAAATCATGTCTCGACTTTAGGTCGAATGGATTAACGAGATTCCTACTGTCCCTATCAACTATCTAGCGAAACCACAGCGGTGGGAACGGGCACCGCGAAGTCGGCGGGGAAAGAAGACCCTATTGAGCTTGACTCTACATAGCTTAACATTTAACTTCCAAGTCTTGTTATATTGGTATGCTGTACAAGTAGTAAACTTTGCTGACCATTCGAAAATAGAGCAGATTCTTTTCGCCTTCTTATATTTAAGGTAAAACCAAAATGCTCCAACATAATTTGTCCAATTAAGTATGAAATTACAAACTATTATATAGTCATCTTCGGAAAAAAACTAAGCTAAAATTGCAGAAAGTACTATGTTTAATCGGTTTTGTTGTGGTGTCTCTAGTCATATTATTTGTTATATAACTGTTCGGGGTGGACGCGGGGCAATGGGAGCGTTGATTCCGACTTTGGGAAACACGGGTCCATGAAAACCTTGATTGCTATTTTGGTATGGACACAGTCATTTAAATCATTGATACGGACTTTGACGTAGACACTGACCCATAAAACATTGATTCTAATTTGAGCATTCTCATGAAAACCTTAATCCAGTTTTTGGCATAGATGCTGACCCTTCAAAATATTGGTTCCGATTAGGGCCTGCACGTGGTCCTATCATAACATAGATGCAGCACGAGCCCGTGAAAACATTATTTTGATTTTTCGCATAGACCCGGGCCCATTAAATTTATTCTAGTTGTTTTGGCGTAGATATTAGCACATGAAGCCTTGTGATTTTGGCATACGCATGGGACCATGACAACATTTGTGCCGAAATTAGAGAAGGTTTAGCAGTAAAATTTATGACTTTTTGTATCGTTGCATCTGATAAGCCAAATATTGACCGTTAGGGAATCCAGGTTCAAACAATTGAAAACTCGTGGACCAATGTGCTATGCATATATATCTTGAACTCTTTCTGGTGTTTAGGCGATGTAGTTTATGAAATTTCTATTGTTAGCGTCAATACCTGTTTTTGTTGGTATAATTAGATCCGTAAATAAATGTGTAATACCGTAAAATATTTGACCCCTAAAATCAGCTACTTAGTCACATCTTAGCTGAGGGTAGAACATACTGACAGTTCTAGCCAAAAATGACAACAACAAACATTGTAGCTACTGTTCAGTCTGCCCAGTTCATGAGTAACTGATAGCCAACACTGCAACTCATGAATCAGAATCTTAATATAAACCACGGGAGTGACCATCAGGAGGTTAGGGTGCCCACAGGGTGTTTTAAGTGTTCGAACCACATTTTTTACATTTCTGTTGGACACTTATCCTATGCCTCAACCCGGCCCCCACTTTTCAGTTAGTGGTCATTTGATAATTTTGTTTGGCCCCTCCACTTTTCAGTTAAGTAGTTACACCACTGACATGTATGCCATTTTCTTTCAAATACATAATGGCAAACTGATACGAGAATAATTTTGTGGCGTTATTGAAGTGGAGTAAAGACGGTGTGGTGCCGTGGTGTAGTTTCACATTTCGGACAGCTAATGCTTGAATGTCATGCCTTGAATTTGGGCAAACGATCGTAGGTTTCAAAGAGAATGGAATAGTTTTATGCTTTTTTGCAGTCATTTGAAATTTATCTAGTTTTGGTTTTATGTCATCTGTACAGTTTTACCGTATAGCGTCTGTTTAGAATATATATATATGCATAATTTGACATGTTTTGATTTTGCCGTTATGCATATTTAAATGTTAATCTTATACTCGACCCCGGTGTTGTGTTGTTCAATTTCAATAGAACATTCTATTCTATTCCTCAGTAAACATTCTAAAAATTTTATAAGCTTTATTTGCATTTGTTGTACTTGGCGATCGTTGGGCTGCGCCTTCCACAAGAGCGCAGGATATTTAGACTTTTTGGTTTTGTATATAGACGCAGTTTGACTGCGGTTTAAAACTTTGGATCAACCGAAACATCCTCTATTATAATAAAAATTGGTGCGTAAGCAATGTAGGTTGTACAGTGCCCTATATGCGAAAGTGTAAAAGCTAAGGTCATTATATGAATCAAACTTAAAACTGACACAAGGGGTGCCACCCTTAGATACCCACGTACTAAGCTGTTCTATTTTAACGATATAACGTTACATCCTCGGTTTGATTTGGACCATAAAATTACTTAAAACATTAGTTTATATGAAGAAGTTGCGTAGATTATGTGATTCAATTACCGCAAGTGGCCCAGATATAGCGTCTGATTAACTTAACGAACTGATAACATTGTAGAGAAATGTCTTGACCGAGATTTTTTGGAAATTACTACTTATAGCTCTAGGAATTCTGTATAAAATAGATTTACATAAAATATATACATAATATAGGAGATCCCATAGCTATTGTAAGTAATTTATATATAAATTTGTATAATTTCAGTATGTATGTTTGTCATATATTTCTTCGATAAAGGGTGCAGTTTACATTATGCGCTTACAGGCTGGTTAATTTATTAACATATAATATTATATAAATTTACGGGCTTGTTAGCGAGATGTATCTAACTAATTGTGTGTTTGAATTCAAATTTTTTTGATTCTCGGTTATAGGAATAACGGAGGCCGTGCTGAGTCTAGAAAATTGGCAACGTCTTTTTTCTTTCATATAGCAGGCCGATGCGAAATTTAAAACAACGGGTTCTGGAGAGACTCACAGCCAATCTAAATATTTAATCAAAATCAGTGATAACCGCTTATGATAGTTCAGAATCCAACTATTCAAATACCTGCTACAATCTTGGAGAAAACGGCAAAAATTATGCTTGACGAAGCATTTGATAGAAATCGGTTTCAGTATGTCGAATAAAAAGGATCAGCTATTTGTCGGAAGTATATCAAGGAACTAAGTCATCTATGTGAAGTCAATTTTGCGAGCCTGCTATCCGGAGATTTAGACCCTGTTAAATCAAATCGACATACAATTCCAGACCTGTATTAAAATTTCGCGTTTCACGGTTCCATTATTGATACTCAGGTATCACCTTTGAGGTAATGTGTGCATACCCCTAAAGATATTAACATTTATAATCCACAAGCTTTAATATGAAATCGAATTTCGAGAATTTTTATCCACGCTTGGATAACAGTCGCCGTATGCGCGTATCAAATATTTTTTCAAAATTAGCAATGCTTATCAACTCCAAGGTAAAGTAACCATGACTTCCGCACAAAAACAGACGCAGCCAGTTGCTACTATACATTTTGTCTAAATTTATGTCTAGTGTAAGTTGACAAATGATATGTCTAGTGTAAATGTTTCCAAAGTTATTTACAGTGGTTTATGCGTGCGTTACCTTTATATAGAATAGTTTGTGCAACTTTATAATAATTTTTCTGTTGCACTTATCAGCGTGCATAAGAAATTCACATACAGTACATGCATATATATATATGGGATGCTATACATTCGTCTGTACAGATATTAATTTACTCTGTGGCGCGCTTAGAACATAAAAGTGAGAAAACACTGAGCACGTCACTTTGGCAAAACCTTTAATAACTTGGTAATTATCAGCCATTGGGGGATTTTGCACCACTACGAATTTTGTGATTATTATAGCAAATTAAAACTGAGATCCAACAATTTGTAAAAAAAAATTGTTTCGCTCTTACACAGTATAATGACTAAAAATTCATGGAAATTGTTTATTCTAAAACGCTGCTTTAGACTATGAAATCTTTGACTTAAAAGCTGCACTTTGAAATGGCTCGCACTAAATCTGGTGTTGATACGCACTCTGAAAAGTGGAGATACGTTCCCTTTTTCTCTATCTTTGGATATATATATGGATGTAACGATATATATTAGTATAAATACATATTCGCATTATATATGTACATGTAATGTATAGATTATATGTGCATGATTCTTTTATAAGAAACATGAAACGATAAAGGGTATCAGAGAAATTAAGGAAACGGAGTTTTTGAGCCTCATTTTATACAACGGAAATAAAATAAGGTTATATCTAAGGCTATTTAGATTCTCATAAACCATATTGGATGTCAGTGCATGTTTAAAACACATTAGTGTCGTTTGTATGCCCTGTGGGTTCCCCTAAGATGCGGAATTTTAGGATAATGTTTTATATTTCACTACTGTTCCATTTTTAGAAACTGTTCGCATGATTTTTTCAGGAGTCGATTTGTTTTACCACTATTAGTTTTAAATGTGGACTACGCAGGCCCGCGTAGCATTGTGCCTATACAAAAGCTAATATATGATATAGTTTCGTCAAAGTTTAAAAGCAAAATTAATATTTCAATTTTAAGATTATATATAATCCTCAATTACGTCAACGCATGTAGTATTTTAAACCTTAAGAGTTGGAGTCTAATTATGCACTTGGTTTAGCATGATGCTTACCTTTGTTGTCAACATATTACTATGCAATAGTAATAACTATGTCTATGCCTACAATATGAAGAGAGCTATAGTGTATAAGTAATAGTGGCATTTTGTACACGTACCAATGAGCTTTTCGACTTTATTTTTACATTATTTGAGGTATGCTTAGTGTCATGTTAACGTTTAGAGGCTTCCCTTTTTGTAATAATAGCCGCCTATTTCAATTTTCTGAAATCTTTCCAAAAAATATTTGGAAATATGTGACTGAGAACAGTTTCGCATTTCTCTTCCCAATCTTCTCAATAAATTTCCAGCTCCCCGTTTCTCCATTTCCTCAATGTTTGCTATTTTTCTAAATTTTCCGGTTTCCTAATATCTACCAGTTTTCTGACATGTTCCAAATTTCCGGTTCCCAAACCTTTCACACAGGCTTCTTATTTATAACCTTTCCTTTCCTTTGAATGACAAATTGCTACGGCAGCAGTTTCAACGAGATGCTGAGGAACGCACAGTGTTGTAAATCTCCGGCGAAACGGTTTGCTGCAAACAAATATGCACGACATCGTGTAACCGGTGCTTGGCAGTGGGGCATGAATGGTTTGACTGTCCATCGAGAGTCGCTTGGGCTCAAAAAATCAGGATCACGGCGGTCTCTCTAGCTGTTCCGCCTCTAAATTGGGTTCAAGAGTGGACCCCGCCGTCGTTGGCGGCAACACAAAACCGAGACACTGGAATGCCAGATCAACTGACAACGGAATGCAGAAAAGTAAACCAAGTGTTGGTTAATTTACAAAGTTTACACCCTTTTACAACAAGTCACCGAACAACAGTTCTTTGTCAAACCATCATTTGTGTGAAATAACTGTGACGACGAGAAGTTCCGCCATACAGGGGAGCGCTCATGGTGAGCAAGGCTAGAATGTTGGGCAGCAACAATGCGATTGATGACATAAAAGTTGCTCGCTTGGCGAGTGAGATCAAAAGGATCGATGATGCACTGACGTGGCCCACAGGGTTGGAACGGAACGGCGTATAATTTGTTGACGATATCAAATGCAGCTAGTTTGAACAAAATGCCGCATTGCGTCAGCAGCTCTTCAGCACCGTTGGGACTCGGCTAGTGGAAGCTAGTCCGAGCCGATCTATGTGGGCAGTCGGCATGACGTGCAACGATATTAAGGTGTTTAACAATCCCCAGCTGTGGCGCCGGGGTTGCCGAAATTTGTTCGGAGAAATGTTGACTCTACCGTAAATTGAGATGTACAAAAGGCCTGAGTATCAAAGCAAGGTTATAGACGTTTTAAACGTGAACATTTATTTAACAGTGGGCCCAAAGTGATCGACCTTGTAACTGCGGAACAGGTCTGTGTCTAGTGAAGGGATGTTTGTATTTGGACTGAAAAATCGAAAATGCACTAGTGTCTCTGATATGGCTGTAGACGTTTGAATGGAAAGTGGTGGTTTTGAGAAATTGTAAAGCGTAAAGCGGTAAAATTGTGGCTAGCTGGTACACGACGTTATGACGTGCCGATCTTTTGCTGTGGCAAAGCTTAACTGTAGAGGTGTGTCGCGCACGGGTAAAATCAGCGGCATTTTTGAATGTGTCAGAGACCTGGATTTCATCTGCCTGCAAGAAACACACGGTGTCGCGCTGATGCGGCTGACTTTAACATGGTTTTTAAAAACATTTTTAGTCAGCCACACATTTGCAACTGATCGAGACACTTTTGCAGGTATATGTCTCTTAACCAATAGACAAACCCCGCGCCAAATACCGGAGGAAATTGTTATATGCCCAGGGTGCGCACTGGCTATCGTGCACGAGATGAATAATTCTAACGAAAACCAAACTAAGATACTATCTTCAACGGGTGTCAAAGGAGCTAGCGCTTCAGCGTAAACGGAATAGACAGGAGTTGGAACTTAGAATTTCTATCACAAAATGTCGCTGCATTATGCACCGCGTAACGAAATAATGGTTGCGCAATTAACTGTCCTGGAGAGACAGGTAGCAGCAGAGAACGCTTTCAATGTAAAACAATGCTTACATGGGACACGCTACTGCAATCGTTTGTATGATGTAGTGACTCTTCCAGATACTAAGAGTCTACGTCGAAAAAGCTTGGAGGATTGGTTTTTCTATACGCTAACGGCCAGAATTAACCACCATGGCACCAGATTAACTCAGAGACGAGATATTTTGCAAGAAATAGCAATGCAGTATCAACAACTGTACACGTCAGTTGGGTGTGGGATTAAATGAAACAAATTTTTTCTGAATGCCCAAATCTCCCAGGGCTATCGAAAGAGCACAAAAATTATATCGATAGGGAAATAACGCAAAAAGAAGTGAAAAAAGGCCGAAAATCTCCTAGTAGTGATGGGTTTCCGACCGATTGTTACAAACATTTCTATCCAGTGATTATATCCATTGTCATTTACGTGTACAATTTTTGTCATAGACGAGGATACTTGTCTTCCACAATGCACCATCGTGTTATTTCCTCCCTGTATAAGGATAAATGGGAGCAATGTTTACGGGCCAACTGGCGTCTCATAACTTAAAACTGTGACTATAAAATTGTAACAAAAGTTCTGGTGAATAGATTAAAAGGCCAAATGTATCGACTAGTCTATAACAGGCAAACGTGTACAATTCCCAATAGAGACATTCGTGATAACATTTTGACGCTTTATTCGATAGTGGAAAAGGCTAATTCTGGAAATGAAGATCTAGTAGTGCTATCTGTGGATCGTAAAAGTGCGTTTGGTTTGATTGAATGTGAATTCATGATACGAACTCTAGACAGCATAGGTCGGGGGGAACCTTTTTGCAATGAATTAAGACAATATATAACTCCAAAGTGTTCTCTTCCGTAATCGTAAATGGTTTTGTGAGCAAAGCGTTTCCACTTACTCACGGCATCAGACAAGGATGCCCACTATCGCCATTCTTGTATGTAATTGTATCGGAGACTATGTCGCATGCAATTCGCCTTTCTCCCAGAATAAGGGGTACAGACGGTTGCGGAGAAGTGTGCAGGTTGTCCAAATATATATATATGCGGACATCAACTTTTTCTACGTGAATATACAGAAATTAACGAGGATTTTTCTATTTGTCATCGCTTTCAGCTTGCGTCTGGGAGCACTATCAGTATCCCGAAGACACACAGCAGTTAGCACTTGGTGCTTACAGGTTTAGGCTCTATTTGTTGCGTTACTCAGAATTCTATGTGGAAGAATTAAAAATCTGTGGCTATCACATATACCAAACAGTGTCTTTTATGTCTTAAAAATTGGTCTAAAGTTAGGCAAACTTTCAATAAATTAGCAAACAGGGCACCACCAAGGAAATCTTCTTATTTTGGGAGGATAAATACTGTGAACACATTTTATATGCATGTCATCACTGTGGTTTATTGGTTACCTTATTCACCCTTTAGATGAACTTATTAAATTAGCAGAACTGGTTCTGGACAGATTCTTATGGTTTCTATCAAGAAGAAATTATTTTTTAATAAGTCTGTCGTTAAGTTAGGCAGACACGAAGGGGGTCTGTCGTATCCCGACATCTTCATCCTAATACAAGCTAGCCGTATTATGATTTTGATTAAGAGATGGTCGGCAGGGACACAAACCCGCAGATGGCACACTTTCTTCGATGTTTTTTTGCGGTAGATTGGCTGGTCTAAATACCAGGCAACTTCACATGGTCACATGTCCAAAACTTTTTAATTTCCTCCTAACCTTTTCCGTTTTGCTTTATTAATTTTCTTTCAGTTTCGCATTTTCCTGCCGGCTAACATTCCATTTCCTAACATTTTTCCTTCAAAAGTTTCCCATTACAAACATTTTCC
>JASANE010001766.1:0-15399 GCA_030248225.1 Trileptium ribeirensis
ACCTTTTTCCAACGGCGTAGTATTTCCATCGCTTCACGGGTATGTGGCGGAAATGTGGTTCCAGGTCTTTGGAAAATTGAAGAGTCCAGGTCTTTGATTATTTGAGGAGTTCACATTTGTTCACCCGTCCGCGTTCTTGCTTTCAGATAAATAGACATGACTTGATATTCAACTGCTTCGGCTGTCTCCGACAGTCTATTCTCAGCATGTGGCCTAGTAAAGTGAGTCGTTGTATATCAGAATCATGTGCAACGCCTTGTTGTGCCCGCCCTTGTGTCTTAGCTGGGTGTTACCGAGCCGACCGTATTCGGCCACCCTGAAAATACGGCGTGGGAATTCTATCGCTTCGGTGGTGCTTGGCGAAACTGAGGTTCCAGGTCCTTAGCAACTTGACAGGTCCACGTTTTGATGATCCGTCCGTGTTCTTACTTTCAGGTAAATAGAGATGGATAAAAGTTGTTATGGAACGTTTTTGGTCAATTGAAATTCACGTAAAACTGTTCGCGAAAACAGCGCTCGCGACTGAAATCTAACCAACCATTCTGTGTTCGCGAAAATTGAAGTAAAATTACCCAAATGTTTGAGAACGAAAATTTGTCGATTTGATTGTGACGTCACTTTTGCATTAAATGTGTTCGCGAACACTGTATAATCCAAATTTAAATGATAATACATTAGGGAACAGAATTTCTGCAAACTGAAATCGCCAAAATTCTGTTCGAACACAAGGTCTAATTTCTGGCACTTGATTTGATGTTGCCAATTTTCGGTTAGCGAAAAGCCGAATGAGATTAAGTTTACTCACGCGTGATTGTTAGCTAGCCGATCGTATCTAATGACTCCGAAAATACAGTATGCAGAAGTTCTGGAACATATTTTGGTGTTGCAGGTCACATGAGCAGACACTCGCTAAAGACGATGCATACAAGAGCACCTGGAAACCACGTACAGTTGCTCCTTCGTTTCAACCCTACACCAAACTTTGCGCAACATATTCAATGCATGCCATGTGATTGACGTATTTCACGCATAAGAATTGATTTCAAGGCGAGGCGGTCCGCTATGTCCTCCAAGGATGATGTGTCAGTGAAATGCTATAAAATCATTAGCTCATCGAAGAAGGCACAATTGTTATGGTCCGGAATACGCATTCGTGGGCGCATATTCCACAATCATGCTAAGACTGACCATTGTAACTCGCACTTGTACATTATGCACATGAGGGGAACACAGTTTTCGAAGTCATTACGGCATTGTCCATCGTACTCTTCACAGCAACAGCTTGCTGGCCATTTAGTATTTTAACTGAATATCATGCTGGTCTCACCGAACATTTCGCAAGGGATTCTAGACTCTCAACATTTTCCACTGGAGGGATCTGGCAAATTTTTTTTCAGCTGGGATTTTCCATTTCGTAATATTCGAAAAGAATCCTTGACCCATACAGTAGCGGTTATTAGAGCTCATATTAGATGGGATTACCATTCCATTGGTCGAAATACTGTCCTGTCCGTCAAGGAAGATCGTACTATAGTAGACAGAACCAAAGTCGCTTTCTTCAAATGGCATAACACGAGAACACACGTGCCCATCCTATACGACGGGGACGTAGTGAGTTAGATTTAAAAGTACAAAAGGTTTACAATATTTATCTAGACACACAGTGGACTAAAAGATCATAACACTAGCCACTATGTGAGAGATAATTTTGACAACAGTGAGAGTATGTATAGTGATACCAGTGATGTTAATTTCAAATACCACTGTTTGCAATATTCCGTAGTCAACATTGAACAATTTCATTTCTTTTTGTCAAATAACCGCTTAATCACAATTCAGGCAGTGAAGGCCTCGCGCTTTAGGATGGCGGCAGAGTTTTTAAATTTCGGAATAGCGAAGATTACGCAAATATGTTTTTTCAAAATGCGTAACGGTGTATCAAAAAAGCGTAATTTTTATCATAAAAATAAAATCAAAAATACTTATATGCATACATATAAAATATGTGTTAATATCAGCATGTAACTGTTTCTATCATTCCAGAACGTATAAATTATACGGATTCTCGAAAGACAAACTGTGTATGCGACTATTAATGCATATTGTCATTGTAGAAGACGCTGTTGTGCTTCGGGAATCGCGTTGAATATTTTGCGAAAAATATCCGGTCCATATTTAAGCTGCTGGGTTTATCCGGTCCTAGAAATAAAAGGCGTAGATTACGCAAAGCTTGGCATAAAAAATGCGAACGGGTCCTCAAAAACGCGTAAATTATGCAAAAAAAATGCGAAAAAATAAACCGTGGATGGCGGTCGCCTATAGAAGTTAACAATGAACAAGTAGGGTCCTTCATTAAAGCAAGCTATTTAAGAAGCCCCGTACACCACATGGTTTCTGCCAGACATGTGAACTATAGTTGTACCAACTTAGTTTTAAGCCAACTGCATTCATTCAAGAAAAATTGGCATTATTCGCGCCACAACGTCAAATTGTATGACAGCTGATGTTCGGTTAGATATTCGAACTACACATTGCGATGAATATTATTTGTTGCATAACACATACGGTTGCATACAAATTAAGCATTCTTCGACTGTGAACATAAACGTGACCGTATGACGCGTCATTGACCCGGCGGAAATACATAATTGATAGTAGTCTGGCAATGATTTTGAAGAATAAATGTATGCGGCAAATACCAAATGTGACTCCTCAAACAGTAGATACTTTTTATATGTAACATTGTAAACAGACTTTTGCAAAGAAATACGATGTGGGTTGCATTGGTCCATGTATCTCTAACACAATTCACAAAGATGCAGCTTGGATTTATGTCCTTGTATTTAACTTCAAAGACAACAATCTACACAATGTCACGTTGTCAAAAAATCACCCTAAGCTCCTTTACGTACAGTATTCGCCACAAATTACTGTCGGCTTTCGAGCGATCGAGCGAGCACGCAGCGGTCATTTTAGACGGTAGTGTAATCTTTAACCAGAGCATAAATATAAAACCTTACTTAACAAAACAGAATATAGTTAATATAAACCCAAACAAATTCCAAAATTATTATGCGGTGTTCACATTCTAAAACACCATCATGTGGAAGATTTATCCTCGTGTGATTGCGACCATGCCGTGGTGCACGGTAGTCGACAGAACATAATATGCTGCACTAATGATGGCATCACTGACGCCATGTACAATGTACTATGGTGTCCTCAACGCCCTATATTTGAATAGTTTTTGAAAATGGCAGGAAAAATAACTAACTGGAATTTCAAATTATTAAAGCAAGTTCATTTTATTCCATAAACCGTTCCATTTTCCATATATATATCGTTTGCAGCGATGCATGAAAGGCTATAAACAAAACTTGCACTGTATAGGCTCCTTACAACGAAAAAGCTACAAAGTATAGTTCTAAAGGGGTTTCCTCACCGCTAGCTACAATTTCACAGTGTTCATGACACCACACAGAAATGCTAATGGTGTCCAAAACTTGCTTAAATATAATGGTGGCGTTATGCATATATCGCGAAAGGTGTTACTCAGGGTGTACGTGGACAAAACTTCCACATGGTTGGCTACTTATAACGTAAACGCCACAATATCCTAGCATAATCGTACACGTTAATGTGAAATGCGCATTACACATTAACGATACCCAACTCCATCGAACGGCGATTAAATTTTAATATAACAGCTACAATACATACAAGTTTCATTGTTTTATCTATTTTATACCGTTGCTAGTGAATCCAGGGCCTAAACAATGGTTTTAATTTTACGATTATGCTACATCAATAGATTGTGCAATTCCTCTGGTAATAATAGAAATTATAATGCCCCAAAACGTAACAGCACATAAACATTTATCTAGCTACCGCCGCCAATAGAAATTTACTAGCCCAGTTCCTCTAAACGTTTTATTATTCAACAAGTGGAAATAACTACAAATTATTATACAAGAGAGGGAGGTAACTACAGTCACGGACACCAATAAATGAATAAAAAACAAACGCACCAACGTTCGTTTATAAACGAACGTCACAACTTTTGTTTGCAACGCTCGTCCATAACCGAACACAAAAATATTAATTTAAAATGCAGCAAATTTTGCGTTTACTTTTGATCGCATTTCGTTTTGTGCACTTATTTTTGTTCGTTTCAACATAATGTCGATTCCGCTTAGTCCTAAATTCTAATAAATTTGGTATCACTTACAAGGTTAAGATCTTCGTGTAATCCATCCAGCAGAAACATCAGAAACTCGGATGAGTCTTGTTGCTCGTAACCACGAAACCGAGTATTAACCGAGCTAACAAATGTCTGTAATAGAGCATAATGTTTGGTAAGTATAATAGCAATTCATACACAAAAAAACATTAAACGAATTTTGGATGTCAATTTGTTTGTGTTTAGTTGCGTTTAGAATATTACAGTTCGACAGCAATAAATTGGTATTTACAAACGTGTGCGCTAACAATAAGGCAACGGTACTGTTGCTAAAACGGAACAACATTTACAAATCAATTTGTTTGTGTTCCATTCGTTTAGAATATTACCGTTCGACAGCAACTAATTGGTATTTACAAACCTGTGAGCTAACAATAAGGCAATAGTACTGTTGCTAAAATCGAACAACATTCACAAATCAATTTGTTTGTGTTCCATTCGTTTAGAATATTACAGTTCGACAGCAACTAATTGGTATTTACAAACCTGTGCGCTAACAATAAGGCAATGGTACTGTTGTTAAAATCGAACAACATTCACAAATCAACGTAATACGGCTGCTTCGCTAACAAGGCATTGAAATTTTGTAGTAAAGAGATCAATTGAAAACATGAAACATAATTTTTATGCCGAGAAATTAAAGCTATTACTATTATAGTACGACCTATAAACCTGTCTGGAGACAAAATGAAATCATTGAATTCATAATATTCATCTACATTGTTTTATATTATTCTTCGTAGATTCATAACTCAAATTTGTACTCATATAACTAATGAATACAGCTATCGGCGTCAGATAAGAACCAACACATGTAACAACGCGCGGCTGGTTTGCGTGTCACTAACCCTGAAATCGCTGGGTGAAATATATTTATGTTCCCTGTTCCAAAGATTCTTGATAAGCCAGGCAAATTCGTTGGCAAGTTTGCCCTGGTAACCTTGTGGATTAGTTCTAAAAAGACCAAAATTACATTTGTGAAATATTTTCCAAAGCAGAAAGTAGGAAAATCTTGCACTGTATTCGTTTTACAAAACTTACAGCATGTATTTACAAACTACAGTCCAGCTATTACTATAATATAAAAATAATAACAATAATAACTATAACATGCATATGTTAACCGAGTCGGCTTTTATGAGTCATAATTATTATTAAAAAAGCTGTAGGTAATTATTGAAATCATTTTGCCAACAGCTTGGTCTGTAAAAAATGAAAAACAATCAAAAACAAACAGATATGAAGCTAAGATTTTGATTTTTAAGATTGTTTCCGAATTTATTAAAATAGCATATTATATACCAGGGTCGTTTCACGAAACCTGGCATGTCCACGGTTTTCGAAAAGTGGGGGGAACTTCGGGAGCCCCATGTTCATTCTCGGGGGAAATTTCAAAGTGGGGGGATAAATTTTGCTTAAAAATACAAAATATTTCCATATTTTCATGCATTTTTACTACTGTGAACGTACTTTCAAGACAAAAACAATATTTTAGCATTATAAATAGTGGTAAATGTTTAAAAAACAATTTGCAAACAAAGAACATAAATTTTCAGACATAAAAAATTTTTGGAATTAGTTGAACATGGGGGGTTTCGGCCGAGTGGGCTGGGGGACGGACATGGGGGAAAATCTCGCGAACATGGGGGGATTTGGAAAGTGGGGGGTCCCCCCACTGTGGACAGGCCAGGAAACTATGTACGTTTGAAACACCATTGTTCAAGCCAAAATGAAACGTTTTCGTATGTAGAGTGTCTAGACCCTTCCGACATAAAAAACCCTTGAATTTTTCGAATATCGATGTCTATATGCAAAACGAGCTACCTGAAACCTGCTACAGGAGCCGCAAGGGTACCCCTCCGGGGTCAAATTTTAATCCGAAATAAGTCATTATTCTGTAGGGTAACGTAGTGACACGTGAACCATGGTCTGTTTGTATGCAAGTCGGACCAAAAGGTCACAGTCAAGCCATTCGGAGGACTTGAGACCTAAAATTGGTGCAGCTAGGGCCCTTTCATGGATAAAAATCGACCAATTTAGAACAAGCCTCTCGCAGAAATTTTTTAGCGCAACGGAGACAGATAACATTTTATGCTCACAAACCAACCATGAGTGGGGGATGACCGACAACAAATTTCAGGCAGATCCTAAGCCTTGTAAAAATTAGCACCCCAATATGTGTTAGTCGGGGGGGGGGCTACACTTCAGGACCTGAGGTCGGGGGCTACACTTCAGGTCGGGGGCTACACCTCAGGTCGGGGGGCTACACGTTCCTACAACTTACGTTGCGTGATACTTTGGCTACTTCTAGAGATTCTACATTTATTTTAACACGCTGCTGCTGTAAAACAAACACAATTATTGACGTACGATTAGCTTACATTTAGGTGATGATACCAAGGACGATGCGAAGAATAGATGTGCAGGCAGAAGGGTTCCCTAACTACCCAGTTAACAGCACGGCCCCATATCATGGTACAATGATGATGAACTTATACAGTAATAATGATTCTTGCGACCTTCGCTTACTTTTATTATACATGCGGTCGGGGAGAGGGGGGGCTACATTTCCATTAAAAAATTTTAATACAGTGGTCGATTCTAGTGGGGCGTTACTATGTTTCTATCCGGCCTATTGTAAAACTGTATGCAAAATTTGGCTTTTTTAAATTTAATTTTCGGCAGGTCGGGAGGGGCTACATTTTGCATACCCCATATTTGGCACTTTGTGACCTTCGACCTCATAATCAAACAACACATGGACAGACGCTGATATTAGTTTTTTCAATAACATCTGTACTGATTACGATTACCGTTATATAGCATTTTTGGCGCTAGTGCACTTTGACGTTATTTACCAGCGTATGCATCTGTCAGATTTGACCTTGGTCGGGGGGGGCTACATTTCAGGAAAAAATTTTTTCGGAAGCTTGACGTCAGCTTCAGTGTCGATGCTTACTCCCAAGTTTTTCCGCAAAAATTAGCAAATACCAAAGGATCACAGTGAAATGAAAAACACACAATGTATCACGTGCTGGCGATACGGCGAACGTTTATAGTGGGACATGTGTTTTTGGCTCCATTTGACCAACCCCGGTTGAGGGCCTCTGGCTCCTGCTATGTTAGGGGTACAGAGGCCACCATACCACATTATGACCGTCGGACATGCTATTACTATACTCACAGCGACATTAATTTTTGCTTCCAAAAGACTGGTGCTATGGCCAAAACGTGCCGATGTAGCCCCCGACTAATTACATGGTTTCGTGAAATGATCCACCAGTGCCATCCATTGCTCTAATCGACAAATCACAAACCCTACAGATTCTTACACCCAATGTTTACTGGCATGCTATAGCAAATCGCAATTGATATTAGAAGCACAAATAATTTGCAAAATTTATAATTCCGACAATAATAATTTGTACCCATGAACATTTTAATATAGATTGATTAGGATTTATACATCGATCCAATGAAGAACGTAAACTAGTTCGCCAAATTAGGAGCAGGAGGGTGACGTTGAGTTTAGCACATTGGGATTACAGGGTTTTTACGCCTGTGAAACTGGGACTCAGTGACCCAAGGTCAGCGTTGACCCCAACAAGGGGGAGAGGTCGTAACTAAGGGTCAAGAGCATGACTTTTGCTAATATAGAAAAAAATTCTAAAAAATTGGGCAAAAAATTTAGCAAAAAAGGGGAAAACATGTAAAATTTTAGCAAAAAATTTGTTAAATCGGCAAAAAGCTAAAATGTAGGAAATAGCAAATTTTTTATAGTATTGGGGAAAATGTGGTGAACCCAAAATTGTGGTGGTCATCGAAGGAGGGGGTGTTTTTAGGAGTCACGCAGGACCAATGAGGGGTCAGCCCCCTCTTCGGTCCTATAAAAACTCGAAAAAAACGGAATGGGTAAGTCCCCATCATAATTTTGGAGCAAAATTTCGGTGGTTCCCCCCGGCTTCTATGTCGTTCCCATATATTTTGGTGTCATTAAAAATAAGCTTCCTATCATAAACCACGGACATGGCATTAATACTATTGCGACGCTGCATAAGATGAAACGAGGTCAGCAGAAACACGCAGTTTTCAGCAGGCAAACAATACATTATGTACAAAACGTCATACTTATTGCAAAGGCATGGAAAAGTATCACACGACAAAATGCAATTATAAGTATTCAGTTAAGCTGGAGGGCACAGTATTTTCACGGCATAATAATATTGGGACTCTGTTAACGTACGCAATCTTCGAAATTTATCAGGATAGGAAACAATCAGACATAGGGTAACCAAACTTGTCGATATAAGAACTTGTAATAAATAAATGTAACCACTTCAATTGCGTCATTTCAAGAATTCTAAACACTCATAGCAAAAAGAATCAAAATTGATACGTATTTCAGTGTCTAAACAGCTTACAATACCATGTGCGCATGTGAAACGATAGCGACATGTAAAAGTAACAAACATCAAGGAAATATACGCCAAAACCCCATGAAATACTTTAATCTAGCCTCTTAGCATAGGGGGCGCAGAATTTTGGCAGCTCCCCCAGGTTAACCACACATCACCCCATGTATTTTCAGGTCAAACCAAGAATTATCGCCCTAACAAGAAACTGCTATAAAAAACTCTATATTATTGCTTATATTTCGACCATTTATATGACCAAATCGAAGCGCAGCCTACAAAAAATTGCATTTTCAGCGCTTAAACAATAAAAATGCAACAAAACTATATAAATGTTGTAATTACTGCTTGCAAAGGAAAATGCAAATATAAAACTCCCGGTTGACCTGAAGAGTACGGTTTTTCCCGGGCAAGCTACCACAGGTATTTCCTGTTCGTTCAATCTTGGAGCTAAAGGCACCCATCTAAAAGCCCCCCGGTAAAATTTCGGTCTTGTGGAGAAGCCAGTCAATAACTTACTCATTAATATGTTTCGTATATCGATCAAGTAGAAAGTATTCGGACAGAGGCGTTGTATTCGACAGACACTGTATGACACTATTCATATAGCACGTATTACCTAAATTCCGAAGACCGGTCAACCCATAGTTGCCCTTAAAATATAAAGCAGAAACCTTTCCCAGATACAATGCATTTAGAAGCAGTATATGGTTGACTTGCAAAATTGAGTAAATACGAGAGTCCTAGCAGTGAAACACTACAAATGTAAGGTTTAAAAATCCAGAAACATAGAATCAAAATGGCCTTTTACAAAATTGGTCGGATATGCAATAATGCATCGTTGTAATTGCACACATACCAAATAAAGTCATCAAAACAGAATCGTGCGATTTGTGCCATTATTGATATGGCCTAATACACCTTTGGAGGTCGTACGACATTGTTAGAAAAAAAGAACAGCTTAGGATTAATATAAAACTTATTACAGAGCTCTTAATAGCTAAGGTTAAGTCTCATGCTTTCTTAGGATTAATGAGAACGGCATAGCAGGCTTGCGCCCCTAAAGGCGACATTTGACATTGGCGTTGTACAAAAACAATGTTTCGATATGAACGACGACAATTATAGCATTATTTTCCAAAATGCCTCCACACAAAAATTTCGCATCTGTAATGCATGTCATCTTAGGTAATAATGAAACAACGAATTTAAAATAACTCCATTATACGGCCAAAAACAATGAAAATACGTGCAGTTATATCATGAATTTATTTTCAAATACATGAATAGAAAATTTTGTAATAAATTTCGAACGCTGGAGATAAATCGTTTATAATAAATTAATCCTTACCTTATAGCCATATACTGCATTGAGGTTGCGCATACGCTGTTCAGACGTTATTTCAGGTACCACCGGCCGCCTAAAAATACACTCAGGTAAATGTAATCCAATGTACAGGTAACGGAAGTGTGACTGTTGAAAATATAGCCGTCCAAATATAATTTAACTAATATTTTTTGTTCACTGCCGTATGATTGCTAGATTACAAGAACACCAAAATATTTTTGTTTAAGACTGCTTTAGTTATTTGATAGAGCGATCTTTTAGAAAGATAACGTAACCGATTATTAAATAACATCCTTATATTGTAGAGTTTACCAAAAATGACTGTCGCTCACGCGACAATAGCGCTCGACATTAAGTCGTTCTTAAAACCGATATGATAAACATACTTGCGCACAAGGGGTATGGTTACCCTCCCCCGCCCCCGCCGTTGGCCTTCGGCCCACGTATGATGATAAATTTTTTATAACAATTTAAAACCTCCAGCGAATGACTCGGTAGCAACTTTCGGAGACTCGACCGTTCGAAAGTGATAGTCATGTTTGCGAATACTGTACTTGCAAAGACAGAGAGTAGCTATTTCGTGAGGCAGTACGTTAAGCGAATATAAGACAATACTTTAGAACTGCTGGGTTGATACATCAGGCAATAACTTATACGTAACTACGTTCCGTCAGCATATGTTAGGAGTCAAATAAGCTACGTTAGCAAATAAAATGCAATTGGATTCCAATCCTAATACGTACAGAATGCAGTTGCTAGATTTGGCCCTTCTTCAGATAAATGAAGTCAGCAATGCAATCGTATGTTCCTAGTGACTGTCTTCGAAAATTTGAATTACATAGTCAAAAATACCAAACTTTCAATAAATAATATAACAATATTAAATGGAATACATTTCCAGATGAGATTTACCTCAATATTAGGTCGAGGCTCGAAAGTTTTTACATTGCCACATGAAGAAAACATGAAAATGTTATTTAAACAGTATAAATTGAAACGGGGTATTCGCTTTTCATTTCAATAAAGATATTACAAATCATCAGCTAGACAGCAATTTACCATTTTGCAGTCTATTATCTATATAAAAACACTCTATTTTGCATCACATCAACTTGTAAGTCAAACGCGAAGTACAATCACGTACCGCATTAACTGGACAAGCATGTGAGCATTGTGTTTAAACGTTTTTGTGCAGTTGTCCGTGACTGCAGTATTTTTCCCATGTTTTATCTAGCATAAGAGACAACTTCATTGAACTACAAAGTTACTAAACCTATACTAGACTCCAAATTATCTAACGGCATACTTGAAAAACAATGATGCTCAATTATTATAGTGGCTGATTAACACGAACAACTAAAAGCACGCGAAGTCCGTGAGTTGAGTCGTATATAGCAATACTGTAGATCACTATGAGAAATATCCAATCTAGTTTTGGAAAAAAGATATAAATCTTATTCTAACAATTCACGTAAGAAATACTGAAATATCGCAAAATTTTTGAATTTTAGTTAACCGAAAAAGCTAAAGTTTGTAAACAAATATATAGCGATACGTTTTGCTTTCGGGAGTCGCTGCATTAGATACTGTATGATCTACATAGAATTTGGAGAAAAAATAAAACTGAATCAGTTCCCTTTTGCTGCTAGATGCAACTGAATTAAGACTGTCTACAAAAATAAGCTATGCAACAAACCATTTAACGCGGACGCTGAGAGTATACGAGCTCACCTTGGTTACCATGTTTTTAGGCCGCTCGACACAAAACCAAAAACTCACCCGTATATCATGAGAGGTTTTGCTGACCGATCTGGAATTCTTGGTATTACGCTGTGTTCAGGTCTGTTCACGCTTGAAGTGGACGGGCGTGGTTGAGCGCCATACAGCTCGGAGGCAGGCTTAACTGTAACATATTCCCCACCGTCATCGTCATTGTTGTTGGCATCAGCAACACTCCCAGACAGCTTGAGTGCTGTTAGATCTGGCTGCGACAAAGATCGCTTCATAAGTGGATGATTTAAGCGAGCTCGAGAATTACTGTTTTCATAATCATCAGCGTCCTTGAGAGGCTCTCGATAATCACTCTTTCCACGCGAAATATCCGATTCGTTGTATCCTGCAATATAAAGTAAGCAAACGGTTATATAGGCGTATAAAATCGTCGCCCAAACTGAGTTACGATAAATATGTGACAATGATGTAATTTGCTTTTTGTACTGCGTAACACAGTGTGAATCATTATCCTGTACTCTGGTAGAATACATACAGCTGCAGCAATTTAACACTATACATTGACTAGGTCTAATATAACACTATTAGCTACATAACCTTTCTACAATTTCAAATTGCTTACTGAGGTCATTTATGTACGCACAACTTGAAGGATTTTCTGGCAGTAGGTCCAAAGCTTGTCTAATGATTAATTACTTTGATATGCACAACGTATTTACGAGCCTGATATCACGATTTTATACGATACAGTAAGCGCCCAAGCGTAGACATAAAGCGAAAGCAATAACGAATAACAAAGTCTCCCATACTATTTTCATTTTGAAATATAGAAGTTACTTGCCCAGTGCGAGAAAACGGAGTGCCACATGTCTGCAATCAGTGACTATTACAAGGTTGCATATTGAGCTTCCTGACCACCCATTTTATAACCCAGAATAACAGTACTACAACGGCAAAGCATTAATGCCAAATGCAAGGGCCATTTTCATTTACATAACAAACCCGATTGACCCTTTATTTTCTTCCTTTAATGACTTAAAAGACGAAAAGTCTGAAATTTATATATCACAACTTTGAACAATAATTACAATTCAAAGCATAACCTTTCATGTTGGAGGCCCCTAGTGTCCATCATACCACGCATGTATACCACGTAAATATTTACGTACGTATTCAGTAAGCATGAAAACCTATAGCCTATTCTATACATCCGCGTACAACTAAGTTGAAAAAAGTAGTAAAATCTGGGCTCTCCAAATTGGGAGAGGGAGCCCTGGCATTTTCAAGTGCCACCTGGCAAATTTATGGAACCCTGGTTCATCCCGTCTTGGTAAAATTTTTTGTTTCAGGTAGGTCGAAAGCCAGGGTCGGCGCTAGCAATTCCGCCCCCCCCCAAACCGACCTACGCGGCCCCATTATATATATTTATGGACCGGAACATTATATATTTTTAAGACCGGAACTTGGTCTTCGAAATTTATTTATAGTAAAACAAATGAAGGAAGAAATCAAGGTATAGTGGATTTAAAATGCATTAAAAATAACTTTTACATTAAACTTAATGTATTGCGGTGGTATTATTGCCTTTCTGAAACTTTAAAGAGACTGAGGAAGCTAATAATGTTTATTTATCAATCAAATATGTCGATTTTTGGACACCCAGTGCAAAAAATGCCTTCCACTATACACCATTGCGTATACTGCGTCAAATCGAATATGCTTACAAAGCTTGGAGCGTAGAATACACACTTTCGCTCTGTCTCCAGTCGCATTCCTTTACTACACATACGTTTGTTACATGTTCTTCTGTAGGAAACTTGAAATTATTGGTTTATATGATTCTAAGAGAAAATAATAGGCAAGAAGGTAATTTTCTGATCAGTGGTCAGGGACACAGTTTAGGCTAGTGCCCGTAAGTTTTGGACAAACAGTGCCCGTAAGTTAGATGATAATGATGATAACTTTCTAATCAGAATGCTATAAATGAGACACGCTGTGATGCTGCTCGCACAGTTTCAATAAATACAGTTCTTTGCTAAGAAAGCAGTTTCTAGCTGCGTTGCAGATAACGTTAGTTTACTTCAATTTAGACTGATTTACCAAGTTTACAAGCGCATTGGCGGGTTCTTGAAGCAATTTATGTTAACCAAGCATACCCTAAGTACTTCTGCGTAAGCCATACTCTGTTACCGAGTTGGACCGGTTTAATTGAAACGTACCCCACGGATTTCTGGATGTGTAAAATAGCTGCTACAAGCATCGACGTGGCTTTGGTTTGTTAACAAACTCCTGCAGGTTATTATGAAAAATTTCAACTGAAATTATGTGCCCTACTTACGTTTCAAACGTCAAATTGCTTAGTTAATCTTTTCTTTTGCTTGGTTGTATTGGAGCTTGATCATTGTTATAATATATATTAAATATTTTTGGATCACAGATGAAGCAATAAACGTGGAAAAATTCAAACAAATTTTTTAAACCCGAATTCCGGTTCCGGTATGGTTTTTGCCCTTTGCCGGAACCGCAACCGGAGCACGATTTTCGCTGGAACCGGAATTCCGGTTACTCCCTGATATATATTTAAGTATTTTCAGTAATTCATTAATATTATCAGCCTACTAAATTTTCAGCAATTATGTCTGAGAAACGATCTTATATGAGCGCTTCCCAAAAGCGCAAAATTCGGCAGTAGCAATCGGTTCGCGAAAAGGAGGTGGCCGCTAAGCAAAACGTGTTGACACTATATTTGCCCCCGCTCCTTTTGCGACAGCCAGTACTCCACCAGTTGATACCGAATCAACATCCTTCGAACCGCATCCTTCAGTAACACCAGAACCGCAGCCGACAGCCGAGAGTATTGTTGCAGCAGATGACCCCAGTAAATGGCAGTCTCCGTATTGATATCGTCCGCTGCGGCCCTGTTCAAGTCGAGGACTATGACTTCCCTTTTAACAATGAAACACCACGTCGTCGCTTTAACCGTGATAACTACTTTCGCAAGATGCCTAATGGCGAAAAGGTACGGCGTACCTGGCTCATGTACTCGACTTCCCTTGACTCTGTTTACTGTTTTGTCTGCAAACAATTCAGTTCAGCTCAGAACCTCTTTACTTCTCGAAACAAACGTTGGAACGGCTTATCCCAGTCGCTACGTGAACATGAGACAACAGGGGAACATCTTAGCGCAATGGTAAAATGGAAAGACCTCAGGAAAGGCATGACTATTGGCGGTACCCTCGACGATAAGACACTGCAGCAAATAACTGAACAGCGTCTCTGGCGGGAGGTACTGCGAAGATTAGTTGGTTCCGGGTTCCGCTACGCACTATCTTTCAAAAGACATTCAAGCTGAGATAATTCACTCGCTAACCAATACAGTTTTAGCATTTACAATAAAGGAAATCAAGGATGGTAAATATTACGGCACTATTATGGACTGTACAACCGACATTTCACACCAAGAGCAGTTAACGACATGTCTGCGCTTTGTCAGGGTACAGCCTGGCGTTGGCAGTAACATTTTTGAACGGTTAGATAACTGATAAAGCGAAGCGCCGAAACTTTTTCGTGATTTTCGCCTTTGGAAAGCCCCTTCAGACCCGGGCCGATTTTTCATGATTTTACCTGCGGGCCCCCCCCTCAAACCCGCACCCCCACTTGAAAGGTTT
>JASANE010001771.1:0-13500 GCA_030248225.1 Trileptium ribeirensis
GAAAATACATTTACAGTAGTAAAAATGCATGAAAATATGGAAATATTTAGTATTTTTTAAGCAAAATTTATCTACCACTTTTAATTCTCCCCTGATAGAGAACATGGGGCCCCTGAAGTTCCCCCACTTTTCGCAGGGCTGTGGACAGGCTAGTCTGGCCTGTCCACAGTGGAGGACCCCCACTTTCCCATTCCCCCATGTTCGTGAGATTTTCCCCCATGTCCGTCCACCCCACTCGGCCGAAACCCCCATGTTCAACTAATTCCAAAAATTTTTTATGTCTGAGAATTTATGTTTTTTGTTTGAAAATTGTTTTTTAATCATTAATTACTATTTATAATGCTAAAATATAGTTTTTTTAGCTTGAAAATACAGTCACGGTAGTAAAAATGCATCAAAATATGGAAATATTTAGTATTTTTGAACAAAACTTGTCTCCCCACTTTTAATTTTCCCCCGAGAATGAAGATGGGCCCCCGAAGTTCTCCCTACTTTTCGGAGGGCTGTGGACAGGCCAGTTTTAATATTTGGAATATAAACAGGCTTACGTAAAAACGTCCTGGTTATGTAGACTACTAATTCCTAATACCAATATAAATAATCCTTTTTTTGACTTCTGCCTTTTTAGGGCGAAAAGGGGTTGATTTTTGTGTTTACGAAATATACTGACCACTTTATTTTATTTTTAAACTGTTCCACTTTTACACAACACCATGGTAAGCATATTTTTTAAACGATCCAAGGGGTAGGGGTTGGTAGGGGATTTTCTTGTCGGCTATCGGTACTTAAATGGGACAGGATTCGTCAGCGAAGATTGTGGTCCGAGGTGTGGCCAGTAGCATGCCGGTGGGACGTGAATACGGTGCGCGTCCTTCTTTGCGCGATCAGCATTTATGGCTTATTTTTCGCGTTGCAGCGTTCAGGCACACGAACACCAAACGCGTAGTTAACAATCTTTATGACAGAACCAGATAAAATGTTAAGGCACGATAATGAGCTAATTTGACTCGTCGCTGTGAAACAATGTTTGACTAGTAAATAATTAGAGTCCCTGTTCTTAGCGTTTAGCTATTTCTATCCTCACGCCAATACGCTCACTGATCACTAAATTTTTTGATACCAGCTCGTTCACACATGTGAGGTTCTTGAACACTCTAAGGTCTCTAAGCGATCTAGGCGCGTACCTAAGGATACTAGCGTCATCGTTAGGTTACGTACTATTCTATTATGCCTCTTGTGAGGTTTGTATGACCACCTCCGAATGATTGAGGACGCACGTTTATTTGAGTATCTGTCCTATGTTCCTAGATTTACGCTATAACGATCCTTATTTAGATGGTTACGCTTTGAGTGACAACCAGTTACTTTTACATTAGCTATTACTTTACTACAGCTCTTATGAGTTGATACACCAGACCTCCGAATGGCTGGCCGAGTCCAGGGTTAATTAATTACCTTAACCTGAGCCTTAGAATTACGCTAATAAGTGCCGGTTATTTTATGTTTGTAATCGCCCCCGAATGGCTGGCTAACTACTTATGATGAACTATCTAGTAGCGGTCGACTACTAAATAGTTGAAGTTTGCTCAATCCCTAGATCCCGGAATGGCTGATCCGCTGGCTAGTTATTAAGTATAGAGTTGCTGGAGATTGTGGTCGTCCGAATCCACTCCCCTTACTCGCCCGGTCTTCTCAAGACTAACATTTCTTGCTGAACTGATTCGAATGGCTCACAAACCCAACAAGCAATGTTACTAAACCCGGTCCCACACTGTTGTATTCACCCTGGCTTTCTCACTCGACACTTGGGGCCGAAATTTTTACGTATGATTAAGACTAATAAAGCTAATTCGGTGCCACTCTTAGTATATAGTTATATACTTTAAGTTTTTAATTGAGAAAAGCTAATATTACTAAAATAATTAGCTAAGTTCTATGGTACCTAAGTGTGAAGTAGAGTCACCTATACGCCCTCTATGTGAATAAAATGTTTTTACGATACAATTTCGATTAGATAGAATCCGATGTTTCACTCTTCTCCGTGCAAGCTGTGACACATTAGTCGGAGTCCCGAGTATAAGCGCTTCCTTTAGAAAAGTATTGCTGAGGAAGTCGAGTATAGGTCTTCCTTATCAAGAACAATGTCGAGGAATCCGAGTATAGGACTTCCTTTCTCGTATAGCCACTCTATCGAAGCTTCACAACTCTCTGGCCGGACTCGATTCAGACCGCAATTCTTTGCGGGAAACTCCTTTCAGCTATTAAGAAGACTATAAAAACAACAAGTATACTAAGCCGGTGCTGTTCCACAACTTAAACTATCATAAAGACAACATCCTCATTGTTAGGGGTTTACCAGGTTATCAGGGGGTTTCCGGTCCAAACCCGCCCTAAAACCCGGGATGCATCACCAAATTGTTTATTATATCCCCCCTCCCTTCTGCGTCCGTGGGTTTAGGAATTTGTTGTTTTCGTATTTTGTTTTGTTTACGTGTTAATTTGCATAATTAGCACTAGTTTCTGTTAGTAGCTAACATGTGTTAGCTTCTCTTTTGTTTCTTGTGATCAGTCTGTAGTTGGCTTCCACGCAGTGAGGTGACCAATTTTACGATCGTGCAGCTTACGCGACATGTACATGGCTGTCATCTTCGGTAAGCGTAGTATACCAGGATTTCGGACTTTTGGCTTTTATTTAACGAATCTTTGGCTTTGTTCAGATATTTCATTGGATTACCTAGCTAATAATTGATGCTTGCATTTCAATTTATTATTCTTGTTCACGAATTTCATGTGCTTTACTGATTTTAATTCTAGCTTTCTGGTTTTGTGGAGTGAAATGGCAACTGGATTTGGATTAGATTGGCCTTTACGTTTAAAAATTAACGTTGAGCAACAATGTCACAAGCAAAAACGTATTTATTGCCAAATTAATTTACTTTACTCTTACTATTCTTCCCAAATAAAACCCGAGAGAGCAAGAGCGTAAATTAACCATAACCTTATTGGAAATAACACAGCTCATCCGTTCGGGAGCATGAACGTTAACATGGGGAAATTAATAAGTCTAACTCTAAGGAACAGGATAAGGTTATTAAATAAACTACGAGTCCAACCGTCCGGCGACTACGTACCAACCCAAAAGGGAAAGCAATATATATCATTTACTCAGGATCCATCAAGAAACCGTCAGGCCACTGGTGGCTCTAAGAAAGCTAAATAGTGTAATTCTAAGGCAGAGGATAATGTATTTAAATAAACGTGCGGATCCAACCGTCCGGCTATCTCGTACAAACCTCACAAGAAGAAACGATAAGGAATTACTAGTGTAAATCTAAGGAAGAGGTTAAGATACTTAATTAAACATTGCGGGTCCAACCGTCTGACGACCTCGTACAATACATACCCTAATCGCTAGTATCAGATAACTTACTCAGAACAATAGTGCGCTCAAATCTGAGTTGGGAAAATAGCAACAAGGCTTACTCAACAAAAATCAAAGCGAAACGAATCCAAATCCAAGTAAAATCACACGGTGCTTTTACAAATCGAGTGGCAAAAACATTCACAATTGGCAAGGCATACGTGGCTTAAGCAACGGTATAACTGGCTGGAACCGAAGCGTTTTCTAACCAGTTATTGGTGTATTCTACTAATATTAAATAAACGTTCTAACTTCGGCTGTTTTGACTTTATACTGGAACCGTATTTCGAGCTAATCGAAGTGGTCAAGCCGCAGCGCCTGTGAGCTTATCGGCCTTCTCCGCGGCACGTTTCTTACCAAAACGTAACCGACATCTCCAATGGTGGCCAAAGGGAAAGGGGTGAAAGCAGAGCGAGTTTGAGAATTACCCAAAGAATATAAGTAAAATCAAGAGTCAGGGTGAAAGATGCCACCAAAGGGATGGACCGGTCTACCAGCGGTCGGAGATACCCTTTGTCACTGGATGAGAGTTGCGCGAGTTCCCAGTGGTAGACATGTCATTGTCCCGGGCAGGGATATCAAGGTTAGGTCAGGGTCATATAACCGTTCATAAAATAAGCTGAGTTGGCCGTGTGTAGTGAGTAAGTTAATTTAAACAAATGCCTAAGTAATTCAAGTGGAGTATCAGTGCGACTTATGTACTATACAGTTTGAAGCATTGGGAAATATAAAAGTGTGGGGTAAATTAAGAAAAGGGGAGTTTACATAGACAAAAGTTGAAAATTTATCTTGGCTTGATTTTGTGCACCCGGCACCTGTCAGCCAGAGCAAACTCGAAACGGTTTGTTTGATACAAAATTGAATTTAAGTAGCGGAGTCGAGTATCTGTGCTACTCCTAATTATACCCTGGCGAGTCCAAGAGACGAGCCTTGGGTAATGTATTTTGATAGTGGATAGGCCTAAGGATGGGTTCAATCAATTTTAAAGCTAAACTTAAGCAATACAGTCAGCGTTGGCGAACTCGAGTAAGAGTGCCATCCACGCTTAAGCATACCTTGGCAAGTTCGCATAACGAGCCATGGTATGAGGTTGACTAGAAAATAATATTAAGAAAGCGTAGATTGTAGATTGGAACTTTGGGTGAAACGTGAATTTTAGAAAATGTATGGTTGTCTGTGTATGATTTGAAGGGGTAGAAAATTTATATGTAGTTATTTAACTAAAAAGGAAAACGAGCGCGATAACTTTATAGATATCAACCAGGGAGTGGGAAACCATCCTTAAACTACAGCGAGCTCGAGTAGCGAGTCTGTAGTTTTTGATAATTTGTTGTAAGGTTTTGCCTAGAAATTGTTTGAGTATTTTAGTGCCCGTGTAGGCTGGTATAAAATTCAGTCAGAAGTTTCTCAGAAAAATTTGTTCATGATTGTTTACAAAAGTGAATACCGTCACTGTGTTCCCGAGTAGACCAGTGAACAGCTAAATTCAGAGGGGCATCGAGTATGCCACGGAATGAGAAAGCTAATTTCAATGTTGAAATATTCCTGGGGAATTATCATTGGCAAAAGTGTTCGAGTAACAACTGAGAACATTTGCTAACCAAAATTTTTTATGTAGATTTTGGATGAGAAGTAACTGGGCTGTGTAACTTTTACTGTTAATTCCCAACTATAGTTCACCAGTATTAAGGGTGAGGTGACCTGTATTAGCTCTGAAGGCGTCCAAGCTCTGGCTTAACTCAGCAAAGCGGCCCGAGTTAAGACAGGGTATGGAGCTAAAGTGTTGCTTTTATCCATGGTACCAAGGTTTGTAAGCTATGTAGAGTTACACTTTATATCGTGTTGACTCTGTTCGTACATTAACCATTAAATAAAAAACCAGCGTATTACCTGCTGTGACGCAATACTAATATTGGGGAGAAGTATATTTGCACCAGGACACTAAAACTATGGCTATATATATACAGGTCGCCTGAAATAAAATAACAGTTAATGCAACATACAATATAACCTAGCAGTGTGTACGCAGCACAGCGCCGGCCCTTGGGTTAAGATAATAGTACCTTACGCGTGCGCCGCAGCTTTGAAGCTTTGAACCATAGATTCCTAGGGGTAGATCGCTGCAAGCGTAAAGGATAATAAATGCGTCCTTATAGGTGACCAGCACCGTTAAGTGAAGGTATAAAACAAACAAGTATTTAGGAATGCGCTTGGGTTGGTTCAACAATACAAATTTCGTTGGAAAATTTTAATATCCGTCGTTAAGCTAGAAATTTATGAACAAGATTATAAACAAAATAACAACGTTAGTACCCAATGTATAAAACTTAACAGCCCCGGCATTATGCACCTGGGGTAACAGTAAAATAACGGATAGCAAAAATAAAGCATAAGCGTGGTCCTATGCCCAGCAACATGGAACGTATATACCTTCATAACAATTTTTATATTGACTTTTGGAAATTTCGATAACGGTATGAGTTCGTGATAATCATGTACTACGGGATACATGTACCAAACTCGTATCTACCTGCTAGAGTCGCAGAATTCGTACACCTGAAAATCTAACAAGTTAAGTGTTAGTGTAAGGGATGAGTGACACAGGATGCCCCTAAATAGAACGTGGGTGTTGGCCCATAACTGCCAAGCCACCTAAGCGTAAAATTTCCCCGGCATGTGCATTGGGCAACCCCTAGGCGAGGCTTACGCGAAGACCTAGTTCCGGTGACTAGGCCCCACCCTAGAGTATGCGGCCAATGTCACAGCCTTCGACGATAGAGCAGCCCATGGTGTGGCAGCCTGGAGTCCAACGGGTGGTAAAACGGTGCCGGAAAGGGAGAAAGACCAATCCCACACAGAGGTTCCCGTTTGGGGGATGGGCTGCCCTTTTTCTGGTCTGCCTTACCCTATACTAGGTCTTACTATGCCTAGTAATCCCGCCACCTCGGCAGGATCCAGAAAATACAGGAACAACCTCCTGTATAGTCACTGTATTCGCGTATGTGGTAGAACCTATCTACGCGTGCTCAGAGTATACCTATGTACCTATATTGTAGGAACCTATAAGAGTGTGTCAACCAGATTCTGCGAACGATGATAAAACCACGGGTGCAGTTGACAAAAGGTAAACGTAGCAATAATTTGTTCACAATATTGCCTACTCCGACTAGTATACAGGAACTAGGCTAGCAAGAATAAAAATATCATTAATAACCTAACGCCAGTTCCAAAATGAATAGCACCTACTAAGTTAATAATAAAAGAGAAAATCTCCATAAGAACGACAATACTACAAAAGTAAAAGAGAAAAAAACCGCAAATTCGTAATATAAAAAACACAATACATAGTATATTAATACACAACAAAAACTTCGTATATACTACTCGTTCACTGTCGACTAATAATCATAATTGGCCAAGCCACCCGGTTACACAACAGTAAATCAATAACTAACAAAATTTATTTAGTAATAAATATTATTTAATATTTTCAAAATTTTAGAAAATTGATGCGGACTTTTAGGGTTATGACAAGAGTAATTTAAGAGTGTTTCCTAGGGGTTAAGTAGATTTCAGGGTAAGAATAAGGAATTAGAACCCCCTGGGATAGGTGGAAGAACCCTTGTCATTGTATGAAATTAGAAAAGTCAAATATTAACGTAGTTAATTTTGGAAGGAAGATGGTGAAAGTTGAGGGACACCAAAGGTTAAGAAAAATAGGATTGTGGGACGGTTAGGGTGTTCTTAGCAAAGAAAAGATGAAATGTATTCCCACCTTAGGATAGAAGTTATCCCCATTTAATGAAACCCGAGTATATTTATAAATTCAATAATAAGGTGAAAAAGTTGATGTTTGGGTAGAATCAAGTATAGTGTCAGGGTATAGAGGTAATGTATCGCCAGATAGGGGTAAGTAAGGGGTTCACCCGAGTGGGGATAGGTGTTACCTTACCAGGGACAACATGTAATACACCCCACCGGAAGGAATTAATAATAAACCAGGGAAGAATGAGTTATTCAAACAAAAGTAAGGAATTTAAGCTTAAGAACTAAGGCAAAATTATGCAAATTAGGTTAGATTAAGTTAAAATTTTAAGAAATAAAATTTTAAATAAGAAAAGCTTTTAGGATGAGTTTTAAGGGGACATTAAATAGGTGAAAAAGCAAAAATCCCGAAATTAAGGGTTTTGGCCCCGGTAGCCAGGGAACTCCCGACAACCTCACAAAATATAAGGTTAACCGAAAAATCTGCAATATTAATACCTAGCTATGTAATAAATTCAATTTATTAAGTGTCACAAGGTATAGTTACATGCATGTGTGGCGTATCGCTTTGTTTGTGACGAGCAGCTGTCAAAACTTGTTTTGTATGAGTTTCGAAATGCTGCAAAAACGATCTACGAGAACTTGACAAATTATGGAAATGTATTTTTCTAAAGCAAAAGAATATTTTAGAAAAAGAATGAAGTCGATATTAAAAATTGTGAAATGTCAGCCGTGTAGCCTACGTGGTCCTAGGGGTATTTAGTCCCACCGTAGATTACACACGAACTACAACAATGCTAGCACCAAGGAATATTTTAATTTATGAGCTTAATCCTAAGGCCTTAATGTGTAACGCTTGTAATGCAGATATTTTATTTCACACACTTCAATAAGTCATATATTCTACACACATTAAACAAATAAACGGCTGAACCGTACTCACCTTGATCGCGCAGCTTCGGAGTCCGACTGAGGCCTTGATCTAACTGCGCAACCACTTAAATACTCAAGCTATATGTTTACTCCCAATTTTCTCCCTATGATTTCTCTAAGCGATCGAAATTTACATAATAAGTTTTCCAAGTTTTACTCTGGTTCCACTCCCCTAAAATTCCCTCTTAAACCTAAGTGAATTTTAGTCGTTAGAGAATGATTTTTTGTGAATTTCACCGAATTCTTAAGTTTAAACAAAATTTAAGATTTTATTCGAAAATTCAGCAGATACACATACATATATCCGCTAATGTAGGCCTAATGCTTAAGGCACCCAACCCTTACACTCAAATTCGATATATTTAAATTCTATGCCTTAGGCTCACATAAAACTCTTTCAATTTTGTTACTCCCTTGAAAACTCCCTCGAAATTAGCTAAGTCTCAAAATTCTCCTGGGCCCTGTACCAAAGTTCCAACACACTACGAAATACATCAAGTGCTCATAGAAACGTAAACACACGACAAATGATACTGCATACATACACTACTTTCCGACATACAACAAATTCATAAACATATTATGTGTCACAAACATACACTTCGTAAGAAATAAACATATACAATACATATACTTTTGTATACAATATTTCATAACAACAATGTAGACCGTAAGCACACAATAAATGTATTGCATAGATGGTAAACAAACAAACAGTACTTAAGGGAAGCAAATTAGCCCATGTGAAGTGGATTTAAGGGCGTCGGCCCGGTGTGTTTTGGGTTTACGACCTAATACGTCCCCCCGGGCTCACATAAGGGAATTTGTTCCCAAGGCAATACCTCGTTACAGCCGTAGTGTTCGGCTGGAGCTGCACCGTTATTTTTAGTTTTATTGTTTTCAGATATAAGCATTTCAGCGTATTCGCTGTTGTCATTTTTAAGCCTTGGTATAGAGCAAAAATATATGCGCCTGTATTTCATTTGAAAACAAGTGTTTTTTATAGTTAACAGGAACACACATTTTGCGGCCTATTCGCAAAGGTCTGTGTGCCTTTTGCGGTCAATTCGTTACACATGGTCATAGATGTGGAGTAACGGCCCCTCAGGCAACGCCTTCCTCTGCCGAACAATCCCTCTAGCAGGTCAGTAGACCTCCGCGTGGCGGCGAAGCACGCGCCGAACCCATAGGCGACGAGGTCGCCGCAGCCCAACCTAAAAACCCCAAGACGCCAAGCTGCCACCCGCCAGGCTAAATGCCTACGTACTACTTGGTTCCCTTCCTCAAGAAATTCCGGCTATTGTCGGGGAACTCGGCTCTCGAGCATGTACGCATAAAACATGTATGAAATGTATTGCAATGCATGTGTATTCTGTATATGGCGATGAGGGTTTTAGAGATGGCGTTACCTACCACTGGCGTGACGCTAACCCATCCACGCGTCGTGCCGACCTTCTCCGACAGGTCGACTGACCTGTGAAACTGCGGCGCTGTAACTGACGAATTCATAGTGGCGTAGGCGCTTTACCTCAACCTTTCCAGGCCTAAGGCGCCAACCCCGCTTCGGGGCCGCCAGCTGATCCATCCCGGGCGCCGGATGGCCGCGTAGCTCCGTAAACCAATGCAGGCCTCTCAGGGATCTCGGACCTCAAGTATGCATATGTAATTCAAAAAGTATAAAATTTATTTGGACCGTCGTAATCGCAATGTGCCGCTAGGATAGATTCAAAAATATTTATTTCTCTACAGGCCCAATGACAGGAAAAAGCATAAACCGACGCCTAAACTTAATTATAAGTTACTGAAGGTTTTCTAAAATTCGGAGTTAGTGACCGAGTTTTAAGGTATAAATCAAAAACAAAAATTTATGCAGAAAGTCAGGTTGTACGTAAATTACGCTTTACGTTAATGGTGTTTTATGCAATACTATCAAACATGGTATCACATTTTTGCCCCCAAAGAACCTCAATGTTTACTAGTTTATGACGTATAATTTCATAACAAAATTTTCGGCAATCTAAGCACACAATGTTAAGACCCTGCGGATAGCCCTAGGCCCTATATGCCTAGCAAGACACCGCCCTGGTCAGATGTGGCAGACATTAGTTTAAACGTCTATATCTAACATTTATTATATATGCATTATTATCTGTACTTCAGAGCAGTAAATTTGGGATCATGCCCACAGCGTCACTATTTTTAGCAGTTTACAGGCCAATTTTGGCTGCGCGAACAACTCTAAGCAACAAATAGGTACTAATATATATAGTTACTACATCAAAATTTTATAAATATTAACTACATAGCTAAGTAAATACGTTATTTTAACAAATTTTATTTTTGTCATTTATAAGATATTGTCATTGTTTTGTGGGTTTAGTAGGCTACCAAGGGTTCTGCGGGCTAAAATCCTTTTTTTATCTTTCTTTACACTAAATTCTTTATTATACCTCTCCCTAAGTTTTAATTTTCTGAAATTTCAAAATTTTAGTTCCTTTTGCTGTAATTTGCACAAATTCTTTTTTTTATTAGCTATGTCTAGTTAAGAACTTAAGTTTAGTTTTATTTAGTTTGGTGTTAGCGCTTTCAGGATTAGCAGCAGAAGTAGTTATATGGATTGTTACATGTTTACTTATTTGTTATCGTTTAATTTCGGAGCTTGCCTAGCTAATATTTTGTCTCGTTCCGTGTTCTTCTGGTTTTAATGTGCGTAGTGGTTATCGTGAAAGCTGTGAAGTAGAGTGAGGAGACTCGGAGTGCCGCGTGTCTTATGTATCGGTTATTTTCTATCGCTGTCCAACTGGAAAGGTGCTTTTACTCGTCCCTTAGCCCAGTGCACAAGTAACTCTAGATCAGGAAACGCCTATACTCGGATCTCCTTCTTTTATTGCACGAAAGCCATCGTTCTATTGGGAAGCGCAAAGAATGCGTTGCACCTGGTTCGAATACGTGTACTAGAGTGAAGAAAGGTCTAGTTTCAAGGAAGAGTAGTGATCGGCGATACAATTAAGTAACCATATTATTATTTTATTAGTAATATTACTTTTCCTTATAAAATCGAGAACAATGGCAATAAGGGCTTACTAGGAGCGCATAGGCGCACCCAAGGAGGGGGCCGAGCGGCCCGGCCCCACCCCTTGGCTGATCCGAAAAATATTTTTATACATAGTTTCTATAAACACACATTCATCAGTTTGTCGAAACCGATAGTAGTGGCGATGGCGCTCAACAAACTAAAATTCCAAATGTGAGTATATGCATCCGGAGAATTTTCTCGAGCCGTGGAGAACGCTCCAGAACTACCGCTGCGTAATGATATTACGTTCTAAAAGTCGTTCCAAAATGTCGTGAAACCAGAAAAAATTTAGTTTCTGGTGCTGCTAAACTTCGATCAGTAGAAAAAGGGACCTGTTTTGAAAAATGTGTTTAAATCCTGATCGTACAAAAATGGAAATCGAAGCCTACAAACGAGCCAAAGCACAAAAATTGGCCTATTCTTCATCAAAAAACCCGGCAGCTCCGCGCTGGCGGCAAGTATCAGAATAGGAAGTGAAGACAGTTTAATTTCAAATGACTGTTTTAACGTTTCTAACAAATGAAATACTTATGTTAATTCTGTCCATTTTACTAATACTCTAAATAACCTCAACAAACAATATCAGATAAATAATTTAAGCATTGTAAACAACTGTGTTAAATGCGTATTAATCAATGCTAGATCTGTATTAAACAAATTGTCGGAATTAGAACTTTTTGTGGCTCAAAAGAATTATGACTTTGTGTTTGTTACTGAATCGTGGCTGTCTTGCTTGAATGACGATACTGAAATAGCACTCTCAGGTTTCACACATTTTCGTCACGACAGAGATGGCAGGCGGGGCGGGGGTGTCGTCATCTACGCCAGTCTCCATCTCAATCCCTCTCCATTATCGATTCCGAATACATTAGAAGAGGTAGTTGCCTGTGGAATTAGCCCCACTCCAAGCCTCCGACATGCGTTTTATATGTGTATACCGATCGCCTTTTTCGAATCCACGAAACGATGGCCTAATCATGGAATGTTTTGACCACTTCAGCTCCATGCCTGACTACTTAATCGGTCACCTTCTGTGGGGATTTTAATTATCCTGGAATTAATTGGACAGACAATACATGGACCCCTATTTGCGACGACTTCATGGACTGCATCACTAGTAATGGTCTCGTGTTACTTGTAGAATTTCCAACCAGGGGTGAAAATACGCTTGATTTAGTTATCTGCAACCAGCCGGAAAATATATTCAATATTTGTCCAGTAGCCCCCTTGAAATCATCCGATCACAGTTGTGTCGAATTCTTTTCTGCTTCGTGCCACAAAAGCGCTCCTTTCCCAACCCAGGCCACTATGCGGGATTGGAATCGAGCCGACTGGGTTGAAATAGCACGTGGTCTGTCGAATGTCAACTGGTCGTTTGTAGCTGGTAACCATGATGTTAATCGCTTTTGGGCCCTTCTTCGGGACACATGCCGTCGTTTGATCGAAAAATGTGTCCCCCATAAGCGACAATCCCAAAAACGTAAGCCGGTCTGGGCCGACAACCTTGCCTGGATTGCTCTCGAACACAAAGCACAAATGCATATCGCCGCTTCAAGCGGAGAAACTCACCCGGAAGTTGGCTTAGTTATCTAGACAAATCTCATATAGCCGATTTCCATATCTCACGTTCCATTAAGCAATTCGAAACCAAGTTGGCTGATAACATCGACAAGGATAGAAAGTCTTTTTTCGCATACGCTCTCAGAAAAGGCGCAATAACTAAATTCAGCGGACCTATGAAAAGACCCGACGGCTCTTTCAGCTGCAGTTCTGATGAGAATGCCGTATTATTTAATAATTATTTCAGTTCGGTTTTCAATACAAGTTCTTTTCATGCACCGTATCATCCTGTAGTACGAACAAACCAGTCTTTATCAGATATCTCCTTTCAACTCGATGAGATAAAGTCAATACTAAGTAAGCTTAAGCTATCGGCCGCCGCTGGCTCTGACGCAATAAGTAATCGATTTTTATTCCATGTGCGCGACGTAATAGCGAATCCCCTTCTACTCCTTTTCAAAAAATCTTTTGCTGACGGAATCGTCCCCGACGATTGGCTTGTGGCTGATATCGTCCCCCTTCTAAAAAAAGGAGATCGGTCCTCATGTACCAGCTATCGACCTATAAGCCTAACTTCCTCTATTTGCAAGATCATGGAAACGATGATACGTAACAAAATCGAATCATTTCTTAGTGAACATCGCCTTCTCTACAAATCTCAACATGGCTTCGCCAAAAAACGCTCCACTACATCCCAAATGCTTGAGTTTCTGAATTTTATAACGAAGTGTGTTGACTCCGGAGA
>JASANE010001774.1:0-117516 GCA_030248225.1 Trileptium ribeirensis
GAGTGTTGATGTGTTGATTGTTCCGGCAGAGAAGCCGATGATGTTCTTATGGCTTAGGAGAACATGGATCTATTCGTGTCGCCGTGTGAGGCACCCATGGAGTTTTTAGAGGTCGGCGGACGACCAGAAATGAGGGAGGATAGGTTGGATGATGATGGTACCTCATTAAGGCCGCCTAGCCCTAGTTCCGTTCCAAATTGTAGGTTGTATGATCTAGCATGTGGGTCGGAACGCCGCGCGGGTCGTCCCTTGTGTGCGCGTGAGAATTGTGTGTCGTGTGAATGTGCTAACTTGCCTGAGTTAGGTCGTGATCGTAGCCTTAGTGAATTTTTGGAGGATGATATTGGAAGTGAAGTTGTGTAATTGAATGTTATTTTGAACCGGCGAATTATAATACTGATAGACTTGATGTGAATTTCCCGACCTCATTGGCAAGGGGTTCCACGGTCATTGGACCTTCCGTGATGCTGACCGGGGCCGCCCTTGTCACCCGTACCCAAGCGGAGGTAGCGACGGGTTCGCGACCGATTGCACCAATGAAGCGAGTATGATTGTTGGGGCTGAAACTATTGCCCGGGCTCTGCCCAGGTACGGGGATATAGATGGCGGGGTGGCTAATAAAGACCGCCCATCGCATTGTGAGGGTCCCGTTGCACCCCCCGTCGTTGAAGCGCGCAGCGACGTTACTTGCACTGAGTTAAGTCGTTTCAATAATTGTGTAGTGATATCAGCGTGAAGGATAGCGCTGAGTGTGTTGAATTGGTTGAATTGAGTGAATCAAGGGAGTCGGTTGAACTCCTATTTGAACGGAGCGGAACCGTAGCGAGCGATGCGAACTATTTAAGCGAAGCGAAAGTGTGTAATCTAAAAGTCAGAGTACTCCACGGGAACGTAATGATGATGGAAATGAACGGGAAGCCAAGCCTGAGTATGAAGTGATTGTTGCACCACACGAACCCGAAAATAGCTTCAACGAGTGCAACGACAGCGAGATTCACGAGGAACGTCTGGTGAGTGATGAAGAATTTTGAGAAAATTGGGTGGATCCGGATGCCGAATGGTACAGATGCGAACCCAGCCCTGATGCACGAGAGTGGCATAGTGAAGGGGTGTGGGAAGACCGTCGCGGACTCAACAACGAACTACTGCGTGCACCATCAGACGACGGCACTGATTTAAGCCTGCGAACCAGTCAATTGTCTATCCGCTCTGAGGAAGGAGATGGTGCTACCGGATGAAACGATCTGAGTAAAAGCAGCGATAGTGGCAGTATCGCTAAGGAAAGCGTGAACGAGGTGAGTTCGGATCCACTGGTCGAGAACGTTCAGGGAGACCCTATCGAAGGGTCGCCTTGTATGCGCCTGGGTAATTTAGGTAACTCTACTGACACGTTGGTCGACATCTCTAGCGATATCTTGGCACCCATCGAAGAGGTGCCTAGCATGCCCTCGGGTAATTCGGGTAACCCACGTGAAAATGGTGTGACCACTGAGGAATCCGTCGAAGGGAGACCAAGCATGTCCCCGAGTAATTCGGAAGAATCAGTGAGCTTGCTTGGTGAAGAATCGGACGTGTCATGCGACAAGAGAACTTACTTAACTTTATCCGAGAAGCCAACACCGAACAAGTACACCGCCTTGATGAACAACAATTGGACATGTCTGGACTTTGGTTCCCCAACAATATGCCAATTGAGCTTGGACGAGTCAGAGTAATGACGGATGACCAAGAACGAAATCAAATCCTTGGGACTGACACATTTTTCACTACGTCTGCGGACCATACCGAAACCAAAGCCTATCATTACCCTCATATCGAGCTGACTGATGACTCGCATAACGAATTAGCTGAAGGACTTATACCAATTAACTATAGGGCTAGTGAGATTAATGCTGATTTTGGACAACCGTTCACACTGCAACCGCAGGCTCTCTTCTATCGGAGAGGCAAGAACAACCCCTTAGCTCCGTTTCGAACTTAGCACTCGAGCAACCTTACAGCGAGACGCTCCCATGTTAAGCAGTATATTAGGTATGGCTTCTCCAGTTGGGCACTGCATGACCGGGATGTATCTCAGTCCCGTAACTCTTGCTTCGTTGTAATCTTTTATGGAACTGAGGGGCCAATGCGTGAATGGCCCCACGCTCCAGCAGGTCGCCGAGAGAGAATTCGAGGTGTAGTTGAGTAGGGATCCGATATGTCCCAAGTGTATGGAAAGTCATACGAGAGATTCATGGGACATAGGCTTAAGCTGTTACTTTGTCGGTCAACGAGGAAGGTGGAATTATGACGGTACGTTAAGTACTGCTTGCGCGTCCATCCTCCCGGATGGATACGTTGCACCTCATTGGCCCTACTATGTTGGAATTCAGTCGGCCAGAATGCAGAAAACTTTTCGTGAGGCGAATCTTGAACTACACGACCTCTTGTGCGAGGCGCCCTATTTGATCGAATTCATTTATCGGAACCAGGGTACACACGGGGTTCCGATCAACATTCTGGTTGACCAAGCAATAGATAGTATGAGTTTGACAACGAAACTCACCGACTTGCCCGATTAGTACTGCTAAGCGCACGCTTACGACTTTTGCGCCGCCCTGACATTGCCAACTTGCTTGAGACCGAGGGAGGCATGCCTACTGGTATGAAACTGGATAGGGGCAGCTGAATTTCGGAACTATGCTTGTTTCCGTAGGATAACTCCAGCTGTTCTATCCCGAACTTGGACGTGCGGTTAACTATAGCATTAGCCGCTTATCTTGACTCATCTGAAGACGAATCGGAGGACAGTTCCGACAGCGATTCCGTCCAGCAGGAATTCCTAACCGAGTTGAGTACCACGGAAACGAATAACGGAGAAACTAACAGCGAAGCCACGGGAGAAGCCGCGAATAACGAGACCGAGAGGGAACTCCGACGGAACCTGACCCCATTCTCTTCACCGAGCCTCAACAATGGGCTTGGACACTCTTCGGGTGCATGGAGAGTATGTACAATTCTATTGCTGCTTTGGCTCTCAGCGCTTAGCTCCACACGCGCAACACTCTCGCCATTTAGCGATTCAATCTCGCGATTAGGTGCTTTCGTAAATCGGCAAGTGGGAGTGGTCATCGAGTGTGCTTGGTGGTCACCTCGGACCAGACAACACACTTGCCAGTGGTACTGCAGTTATAACTACGAGATTGGGAACGCAAGTTTGACCCTTTTGTGAGCGACTTCTGTGCGCCCTACCAAGCAAAAGGCTCCTGCCGCGCTGATTGCTACAGGAAGGTCAATTGCACCGAATACCCACAGCTGCATGAGACTCTAAGCGCTCTGGAACGCGAGCTCCACGACGCATATCATTGCGTACTGGACACTAACTATCATTCGCTACTTGTGCACTCTTTTTGCGTCGCAAACGAACAATTATGTGATCTCACAAACCGCAGAGAAAAACGCTTTGCGAGCCTAATTGCTGCCGCTGCTGGTGCCGTCTCAGGTTTATTAGGCCTGGGATTGGCTTTTGCTAACGGAGTACACATCAACAATGTTCGTCAGCAGGTAACTGTCCTCGAGAAATTTATGCATGAGACGAACGATGTCTCCTTTTGAAATACCAAGGCCATAAGGCAACTGACCCGAGTAAACGAAGACATTTACGCATTTCTACACCATAGCATGCAAGAGGTAGTCTCTATGATAGAAAAGGTTCGATGTGCTGATCAGAAAGAGATCGCCCACGTGCATCACCAGCTAATCGATCACATCCTTCGAGTCAATATGCGCTCGTCGGTACAGGCTATAATGGAATCCATGCTCACCGGCGAATTTTCTCCCGCCGTCATCGATGTCGTTATGTAACGACAATTATTTTTCATGGATCCACGCATCTCTAAGACTATCCTCATGCGCGAACATAGCCATCAACATATCAATTTGGTCGTGCCATGCCCGTAAGTGTGGACCTGACAGTGTTTCGTTTTGGGTTTACCTTGCAATTGCCATTGCCTAAACGCAGTGATCTGCGACCTTATTTTCGACTCTATAACACTGGCTGGAATGCACCTGCCACGCTGACACAGCTGAGGTTGCGGCTAGCTCAATACTCTGCCCGCTTTGGACACATCCTCTTCGAATCACTAAGTCTGGGAGCATGTAAGTAAAGACCTGGAATCGCCTTCTGTGAACCACACGCGCTAATAACCGACCATAGCACCAATAGTTTAGAATGGATTATAGCAGGCAAACATGTGCCTGAGACCATTATGCACACATGTAGCAACCGCTCGCTTATAGGCCTACTTGCTAATGATACCGCTGTACATACTTCTATTCAAGGTGTGCTAATTCGGACCAGCGAGCCTGAGGTCATATTGAGTAATCGGAGACAGCTCGCACATGTAACCTTGGGTAAAGATATAAAGGTTCCGCCTAACGGAATCTTGTGGTTCCCGCATGGGAACTATACACAGTTGGTCATAGGATTAATCGTACTCACCAGTATATTGAAACCCGAGGTAATTACAATAAAATTTGGACCGAACATCACTATTGATCGGCTATCCGGTGTCAAACTAAGACCTCTGACATGAGACTCACTCGACAACGCTAAGGCAATAAATTTTCAGGTAGCCCAAATAGCCAAAGAGCAAGTACGTAAAGTGGTTAACTTCCCTGCGGTAGAATATACAGGATTCTTGCCTTATTTTCTCATAACCATTATTGTTGGTATGGTCAGTCTGGTCTGCTGTATGACCAAGTGCAAGGTTCCGCCCAAGCACGGGTACTATATTCCCCGATGGTTTCCATGCCGCGGACGGTTAATTGAATCTGAAAATAGGCCTAGGAAACCATTTCGATGGATTAGAGCGAAACAGCGACTTCCAAGTGCTCCACCAGAGGAAGACGTCTTCCCTCGTACAGATAGAACTTCGCCGACCGAGGTCACCGTTGTACCTTCGCGAACGCCGCGCGTATCCGCTGTGTCCAACCGTGTCCCGCGTCGCTCCAACAGGTTATTAATACCGCGTATCACATCTGAGGAGGAACTTGTTTTCATTGAGGACGATGAATTATTTATTGCCACCACTAGGGTTTTGCGCCGTGGACCTCGCCAAGGTGTGTTCACCATACAGTTGAACACCATGAGCGCTAGCAATACTCCATTACTTATCTATGCGACCACAATTGGACCCCCGTGCCACCACACTTGTAGACACTGGAGCCGATGTTTCGATCATGTCCCAAGGTTTAGCTGCTCGTTTAGGTCTAGTACATCGGGACACAAATACTACCCGGATCGTATCAGCTACACAGCAAGAACTGACAATAAGCAGAGTGGTAAAGGCACCAATCACTATAGGATCGCTGAGCACACCATGGGACTTTCAAGTCAGAACTGACACTCCGTATTAATGTATTCTGGGCACTGACTTCATGGCCTTGTTGCCATATGTAGTCATAAACTTCAAAGATCGCTGCTTGGATCTATCAAACGGGACAGAGAACTGCTCGGCGACTTTCGCCGACCAAGGGTATTATCGACCACCAGTCATCAATGTAGTGACTAGGAAATATACACAGGTACCGCCGAATACGGAACTATTCATTAATGCTATTCCCGAGATTGCTCAACCACCCACTGGCCAAGCATTGTTTGTACCAAACCCCTTTATTAGGGACATCGCCATTGCTCATGCTTTGGTACTTACAGGTCAACGCCTGATTCCGATAGCAATGATGAATTTTGGGAACATACCTGTTGCCATACATGCACTTCAAACAATAGGGCATATTGAAATGATCGATGATAATGAGGTCGAGTTCCTTTATGATAGTAACAAGCGTTTGCTTCAGCTCGAACCTCCAAAACGCATTAGGCAATGTAACAATATCGGAGTCACACGAGACAATGGTGTACAAGTCATAAATGAGCAAAAGAAGGTAATCGATACTGAACGATCCATACACGTATTGAGCAAAATCGATTTTGGACAAACTACACTTAACCTATACGAACTCAAACAATTGAAAACGACTATTTTGGAAAACTCGGACATCTTTAGCGTACACCCGTTTGATGTAGGAAGGTGTGGTGTACACCAGCATAGGATAGTCACTGGGGACGCAAGGCCTATTAAGCAGGTACCTTATCGCCTAGCACATTCATTACGAGAGCCCCTATGAGAGGAGTTAAACAATATGGTGGAAGCAGGTTTAATAACACCATCCGATTCACCTTGGGGTTCCCCCATAGTTTACGTCACTAAAAGCGACGGCACCTTACGTTTGTGTGTCAACTTTCGTAAACTCAACGTAGTTGCAGAACGTGACTTATACCCACTACCCCGCATAGATGACATACTGGGTTGCCTTTGGAATACCAAATGTATGTCCAGTTTAGATCCTAACAAAGGTTTCTGGCAATTAGAACTGCACCCAGAGACCAAGGAGAAAACCACCTTTGTCACTATCCACGGACAGTATGAATATAACGTCCTACCATTTGAACAGAATTCCTCGCCAGGGGCCTTTCAAAGGTGTATGTCGATCATTTTAAAAGGTCTTGAATGGGAACGATGCCTCATCTATATAGACGACATACTAGTCTTTTCACCCACATCCTAACAACACTTAGCGGATCTAATAGCTGTATTCGATATGTTCCGTAAGGCCAATCTTAAACTGAAGCCTTGAAAATGCCAATTTGGACAGAAACAATTAAAATACCTGGGACACATCATTAGCTCTGAAAGAGTTAAACCGGATCCTCAGAAAACTGCCGCAATAAATAATTATAAACGACCCGAGACTCTCAAACAGTTGCAGAGCTTCCCAGGACTTGTGGGATACTACCACAAATTTATACCGCATTACTCTGAAATCTGCGAGCCACTCAACGCCTTTCGGAGAAAGCACAGTGAATTCAAGTGGACACCGCAATGCGATAAAGCACTCGGAAAATTACGTAAAGCTTTGGTACAAGAACCATTAATTATATATCCGGACCTTTCTAAGCCTTTCATACTCCAAACGGATGCTTCTGGATATGAATTAGGGGCCGGGCTTTCGCAAAAGACCGATAATGGGACATTGCCTATCGATTACGCGAGCAAATCACTGGCGGACTATCAACGTCGATATCCTGCCATAGAGACTGAGGCTCTTGCCATCCGATGGGCTGCTTTACATTTTAGACACTACCTACTCGGACACGAATTTCATATTGATACTGACCATAAGCCACTGAAGGCATTATTTGAGAGACCGCCGCGGAACTCGCGACTAGCCCAATGGCTTAACGAACTACTGATGGAATTCGGTGGTTTCAATATCGAATATAGACCAGGTAAGGAAAATGGCAATGCTGACGGACTTTCCCGCGATCCCCGACATGACGTGGAATTTTCCTATTCCTCAGACGAAGCTGAATACGATGAACAGGACCATCCTCGAATGGTTGTTGTAGCTGTCAAAGGACAGGACCGTGGTAAAGGTCAAAGCTCCTGCTAGACCACCGCGGAGACTTCCTACGGGGAAGCTTGGAAACGACTTACTCGACAGCTGTTGGGACTTCCCCCAGACGCTCCCGTCACCTTACCGCCCGAGTACGTTCGAGAATGCTTCGATCGTATGTTTGGAGGACCTGGTTATGATCCTCTACCGTCCCAACCCGTCTCATCTTCTGTATAGACGTAGACGACCCATGGCCCGAAGGAGTTGAGGTACCCTGGAAACGGATGACTGTTCCAGGACCGTCAGAACCCACTAGCGAACCGAACCCCGGACATTCATCAGTAAACGACCCTTCCGCCTGACCTTCATTACTACAAGAACCCCCGACTGCTACGACACCGCCTGCTCCTGGTGCGGCTAATGAAAGCTCGACTCGTGCCACGGATGGCACACCTGAACCCGCCAGACCACGTACAGTGCCGACAAATGTCAGACAGAGGTATGGAGGTTTACCCGAGGGGAGGAATTTGAGACACTAATTAGGGTTGCTTATGCATGCGGACCACGAGTACAATTACAACGCCCTGAATAGGTTTACGATATTGGAGAACACATATACTTACCACACTTCCAACGATATGAGGGAAGGAATCTCCTTAATTACATACCTTACATTCAACGTAGCGATAAACAATTTGGCCCTATATGGTGGTACTTGCACACACGTCAGTCGCCAGCTGACCAAAAGTCAGCAACTGCCCTGTTAAAAGCCCATCATTACAGACTCTGCCACGACACTGCTATTCTGTACTTACACCCCATCATGCCAAACGACCACCTGCCTAAACTATGCGTACCCAGACTGCTCATACGGCAAATACTTAAGCACGAACACGACACATTGTTCGGTGGACATCCGGGTAGGGACCGTCTGCTGAGCAAACGCAAGCAATTTTACTACTGGGAAATCATGGGTAAGGACGTAGACGAGTATGTTAAGCGGTGCGTACACTGCCAGAGATCACGCAATCTACCGCAAAACGTCCGAGCCGCGCTCGGAGAGAAACCATTGGCTAGCGCCCCTATGCATCGCATGTTTGTCGACAAATTGGATACCCGGGTTTTGTCCCGAAATGGGAACAGATATGTTATTGCTTTTATCGATCAGTTTACGAAGCTAGTCGTTGCAGCTGCTTTGCCCGACCAAACCGCTAAGAGTGTAGCCAAGGTCTTCGTCGAAGATGTAGTGTGCCGTTATGGCGCACCCGAAGAGTTAGTCTCAGATCGAGGCGGATGCTTCGTCTCGGAGGTAATGGAGGCCTTGTGCGCTAGACTACACACATTTAAACGCGAAACTTTAAGCTATAACCCGAAGGCAAATGGGGAAATCGAGCGTTTTAACTGTACACTACTATTTCTCCTAAGAGTAGCATTGCCTGAAAAGGACCACACTACATGGGATGAAGTCCTACCGTATTGCATCATGTCTTACAACTCGGCCGTACACGCTTCCAAGCAATATCCTCCATTTATGTTCATGCACGGATTCCAACCACGAGTGCCGGGTGGAACCGAAACACAAACTGATTGGAGACGCTACCCCGGAGCAGAAGCTTATTGTGCTAATGTACAACGGTGGTTAGCCGCCATCAGGGATAGAACCTACCGTTCCATGCAGTCAGCTAGGGAATATAGGAAGCGTTATTACAATCGTAAGATCAAGGTTCCAGATTACCGCGTCAACGACCATATATGGGTCTATCGATATTACAGTACACCAGGATTATCGCGCAAGCTAGACCGTAGGTGGGGTGGACCATACCAGATTACTAAAATAATGCTGCCTTGTATTTGTGTTACACTCCCAATGGAAAACGCAATACTTCCGACCATGTCGTTCACATAAATCGCACTAAACCATGCTATCGCCCGCTAAGTAGTTTCCCAGACATGGTCGATTTATTAAAGGCCGTGCCCCCTGCATACATACAAGCCGCATTACAAGAACCGGGAGAAACCATTCTAGCTGATAAAAAGTTCGCTAGGGAATTGCAGGCTGCTGATCCAAACGCAGTCGACCGGTTGCGCCAAGAGATGGACAGTGGATCCGACGTCGCCAGTGTAGAGATCGGAGAACCTAACTTAGGATACACGCAAGCTCAGGCAGACATACACCGCGTCGCAGTAGAACAACTAACCATTCAGGCTCAAGGCTCATCAGGAGCCCCGTAGCATAATAGGTTACCCGTTTGCGACCCCGACAGAACCCCCGATAACAAATGGCCAGCCATCTCGCAGGAACTCGCAACGCAAGATCCCGCCAAGTTGCCCTACGCGCTTGATAAGCCTCCCGGTGCTTTCTCGCTTGAGTACGGACAACATAGGGCCCCAGTGACATTTCGAGAACAGGAGCGCGCCGTCAGAACTGAAGAACCAACTAGGCCATTAGCACTACAACGCTCAGGTAACGTTCGCACCCTGCGACCATTTAACGCTAACGACTTAGGTCTGGTCGAACTGCTCGCTTCTCAAGACTAGGATGAGTAGTCGCCCCACACTCCTGAACAAGCTGCATCTCCAACTTCGGCAGTTGAACATGCTGTCCAAACCCCTCATGCCAGCCCAACGTCGCACCGCCATCGCTACTCAGACATCCCGCGGCCCTCAGACACAACGCCTAGTGACCGGGTCAGACAAGCCATTAGTACCATATCATACCAAAGTCTGAAGTCCCTCACGTACCATCTATTGGCCGATGGACCACCCGAAGACAAAACCAGCAAGCACGATGGGAATGGGAATTGGAAGAAAGGAGGAGGATTAAAGAGGAAGCTGTCCGTGCCCGAGGAGAAATACAGGACGCAACCGAACTGATGGAATAATTAAGGGGATATCCCGTACGGTACACCCCTCGGAAGCCCAAATAGTTGCCGACGGGATCGTAGGAGAATTCATTGAGAGTCTAGCGCGACAACGTGAAGCAAGTGAACAAGACACAAGCGAACAGAGCCGACCTTCCGAGTCTTCGGAGGGCGGTCGACCGAAACGATCACGACCGCGAGCTGCATTAAAGGACAGTGAGACGACATCAACCATTGGTGAATCAACCAAGGGCTCCTCTACTGGGAGGAGGGGAAGAGCGCCGCCGCGCAGTGCGCCCTCAGCCCTCAAGGGAACTCTAACTAGACTGGCACGCACCAAGCCATCTCCCCGAACCCCACCTAGAGCTCAATCACACGTCAGCTGGGAAGATGAGGAGGACGAAGTACCCCTTAGTCAACTTTTACCGAGACCCCGCCGAAGGCCCCGCTTTGAGCTCGATTATCCAACTGATGAGAGTGAGGGATCTCCTGAACTGGGACCCTCCCCAGGAAAGTCAAGGAGGAAAGAGAACCTCCCCAGCCTACTCGTCGACAACCACATAGATAAGCCAGGGACCGCTGTCGCTGGTATGAGGAGTATATACCATATGGGGAAGAAGCTCGTGTCGTAATACCGCGCCTCGTCACCCAGGATTTGGAGCCCCAAACACCTGAACCAGCTCGAGGGGTTGTACCCCTCGCGCAACCAACTCGGCACATTGACCCAGTTATGCCGATGAATACCCCATCCGGCAGTGCCCGTGCACGGCACAACATGTTTGAACCTTTTAGAGACATATTTGACGAACAAGACATCGAGGACATGTTATCCGCCCATTCGGACTTGGAATCAGACGAGGACGATGGACAACGACCATTATGACCCGAAGACCTTGGATTGGAGGTAGTCCGACCTCCTAGACAACCTCCCCACGAGGGACGGTTGTAACGTCTATGCCACTCAAAACTGCACTCCCGAAAGCTCGAACTCCCGCCGCAAATCCCCTTCAAAGAGCCACCACTAATGGCGATGAATATTATTGCAGAAATCATCGGATCAAAGAACTCAACAACATGGAACAACTTCCGCAACCCCGTGTGCCATACTACACCATCAACTATGCTGCCCCAATCGAAACATTCTTGTCCAAAGGCACACGATGGCCAGAACGCTCGAACATGGCTCCGCTGGGCCAAACAACTGAACAATATCCCCTCGAATATGCTTCGACAGAGCAAGGATATCAACTCCTTGTCACGTACTTGTTCGATAAGGAGCAGGTGAAGCAGGACATATCGGATCTGAAAATGAGAACTCGAGTTGTCAAGGCCATCTCCCGCAGGAACAAACAAAGGTCCTCGACCCAGAAACAACCGAGCGCCTCCGCCCGATACTCCCCGCCTCAAGCGGACGGTGCTGCTAGAAAAATTCAAAATCCCTCATTTCCGGAACGCCCTACTCGCCACGGGGCGTGCCCAATTGCTCGAGGCTAATCGTTCTGCTTTATTTTGGGGAATTGGCCTAGGGCCAGAGGACATTACCTTCGGCAAACGACCGCGATCATGCCACAATGTAATGGATCGCTTGTTGGAGGAAGTTCGAACTTTCCTCCGAAATGGCGTCGCCACTTCGCCAACGGTATTGGTTCTGGGTGATTCGCTGGCCGCACCACTGGTCAACATGGCCGCTCCAAAGGGGTGGTTCGCCATAGCATGGCCCGGAGCCACCATGCAATTTTTGGTCCGGCTGGCGACGTGCATCGCAACACCGCAAACCAAAACCACCATGATCCTTGGTGGATATAAGGCGGCTCTAAGATCGAAGCCGCATGAAGGTCGTTCGCTGGACACTCCCAGCAAATTCATGCGTCGAATACGCCGTTGTATATGCTCCTTCGATTACCTACTCGGCAACGGAGCTCGAGCAATCATTGCTCGCCCCCGCCACATTGGGACATCGGACAGGACGATACTGGTGAATGGCACGACGAATACACTAAGCTCTTTCAAGACATTAAATGGCAGTTTTCCAACAGAATGCAGAAATCGTCGATGTCCGACTACCCACCAGAATTAAAAGAGTCGGCCGCCTGGGAAACCAATACCAACAGCAACGAAATTGTGAAGCCTCGCATTGCTGAACCCTATATCGGATACTTTCGTAAGTGAGTTCAACTGAACCTAGCATCCAACAGCTGGGATTAAAGCAATAAGGAGGGAATTCCGATATGACAATATGACCACCAAATATTTGAGGATTTTTTTTGATGTCGAAAAGAACTGCTAATAGCACTTGTGGCAAACTCGAACCGTATGTACCATACACTATCGTTATGATTGCATAATGCGGAATTCACGTTATAATGTCCCCAACAGTTGGAACTTTTGTCCCCCTGTAGTGTAGACTATACCGTAAAGACGGTGACACTGACACCCACACCATAACAAAATATGAAGTGTCGGGCACACCCCTAGATAGCTCATTTTGGCAATGTAGTATTTTGGTGTTTTATGCTTGCCAATGCGGTGTTTCTAAGGTATCCTGTAGGCCCTATGTAAAATGACCCCACGGGGTGGCGGAAACCCTCAGCAAAACGAAAAAGCAACGACGGTTCATTGACACCGTCTCAAATAAGCCAAACTATTAGCTAGCTTTCTTTGAAATTTATTTGAAACTTTATTTAAAAACACAGGGGTGTCTAAGACACCCTGTAGTATAGGTTGTGCCTGCCACTGTATGGGGTACATAAGTTCCAAGTGATGGGGACATTATAACGTGAATCCCGCATAATCGTGTATTGTTAAAATATATGAATACCGTATTTAACCACCTATGTTGCAGTTATCTTTGTTGTTCAATATGTCTGTTTATGCATAAATTGACAATGACACCACAGCTGAAATCACTGCATAAACTAGTCGCGATTATGCAGAGCATTCTTTCAAAACGTAGTAAAAAGTCCTTTTCGCCCCTCAAAAATATAAGAGGAGGTCTTGGTAGGAACTAGGGAAGATTCAGTAGAACTTGCTTTGGTTTGTTTAAAGGTCTAGGGTTTATCATTTCTCCGGTTATAGGCAACTAATTTTCAAAAAATTAGACGGCTAAGACCACAATGTGTGGCTACGGCCAACAACCGTCAATAAAATATTTCAACAACAACATAAATCAAACTAGGAATCTAAAGCTTCGTCTACCATATTGTACCATATTATCTGTACATATGGTCTAACTTATTCTTGGGTCGTAGAGCACAGTTTACCAATCGGTCGTACAACGATCCTTTTTGAAGGGGGTCTTGGTGGTGGAGACCCCATTATAGGCACGAACTTTTATTATATAGGCACGAACGTTTATTATAGGGACAACAGAAAAAATTGTTCCCGACCCGTATAATTAAGTCCGAAAATTTCCATTTAAAAATATAAGAGATGTAGCAGGACTGTTCCGGCCCGTTACGTGCGCTTTGCAAGATTTCGGCGTCAAAATTGCTTAAAAGCGTCTTAAATTGAATCAAACATGGCTTGGGGGGGATGGAATTCTCGCATGGTGCACGTTGCCTTGATCACTAATAATTGTGTTATTAATTGATATCATATACGTTCATTTTGTCGTTGATATTGCATTGCATGATTACATTATGATTGTATGTTTGGACGGGCTCAGGTGAGCCCATAAGAGGTTCACTTTATCTGAGGGATAGGAAAGACAAGGGATATAATAGAGTCTCTAACTGGCCAAGACAGGAAACCTGAACGGAACTCGACCGGTAGCCCCTGTTTCCACATTGAAACTTCAAATTTGTGACCGTCCGGGAATAGGAGGCCACTGACAATTCATGCCGTCCTATGCGTTGGGAAGTGATCAAAACCGAGCATATCAATTTTACCTGGAAGCATTTACATAGCGTAATGGTCGCGTCAATAAGCTGAAACAAATGGGTTACGGTAGCTTCCGAATATTCGGAAGTAACGGGCATCGGGCTCGTTTATCGGCCCGTAACCGTCCAACGGTTGAGATTTCCCGAAAATGTCCTGAGTACTTTTCGGTGGAGAATTTTTAGAGCTTTCGAATGAGGTCAAAATGTGGCAAATCGCTGGAGAATTTCATGAGATATCTTGGGAACAAACAGGTGGAAGTTCAATTAACAGCCATTACTTACGCTAGGTTTGGCTGATGACAATGGTTACGAGTAGATCTAACTTAGATATATATGGATATATAAATATATATGTGTGTACTACTTGATTTTCACGCCCAGGTACTTCTATTTTTTCCCGCCCCCAGCGGACAAATCCTCCCTTTTCACAGCACCTTTAACGCCCCAAAATTGCCTGACCAGCGCCCTAGCAGCTGGTCTTTCTTCTTATCGTCGAATCATTGATTGGAATTGTGCGTGTTTCTAAGTAATTTACCCATTGAGACATCTAACGAGACCAGGCGGGTCTCGACCTGACCAGTCATCCCGCTGTTATATGAGTTATTTTTCTGTTTTATAACACACTATGAAAATTCGACATAAAATTCCGTCGGTTGCGCACCAACCCCGTACTCGATCCCTGGCTTTAAATATGCACATGCGACCCCTCATTCTACTCGCCTGCTCCGGGCGAACACCACGATATACAGCGGGCCTCTGCCCGACTTCCCGCTAGCCCGCTATAACCCGTTAAAGTGCGCCTGGTTCGGAGGACCGACTGAAGGTGGGTACAAAACACCCGAAAATTTATCCCTAACTCGAAAGTAGGCAAATCACCCCTCATCACGTTCACCACGTCGAGACATCTCCAAATATACCCGGCGGGTCTCCGTCCGTTGCCCCGTTAACTCGGGACAGCCGACAAAAGCGCCCCACCAACATCGACACTTCCTCTATCTGTGGTGATTTTAGTGCCCCTCTAACAGCTGCCTTTCGGACCCGGAAATCGCCCCTCGTTCGAATCGCCCTCTCATGGCGAGTTCAACGATACCCGGCGGGCGTCGCTCCGCCCAACCGTTAGTGCGGGAAAACCCGCTGAAACCCTACATGCTTATGTATATCGGAACCCAAATGTGGGTCCCGACCCGCTCCTACGTCTACCCCCTCTTGCTTGGTATCATTCGGCCCCGTTCTCCGTCCTGGGACCGAATTTCACCCCAGCCCCTCGAAAATCCCAGGGGTTTCCTTTGGCCCGCTTCCCCTCCCGCGTCTTTTCTTTCTTCCTCTACGTGTCCTCGTTTTTCTTTTTCTTTCTCTCTCTAATCGACTTCTTTGGTCGGTTGTCGTCGCTGTCGCTGTGGCTGTGTTGTATTTGTTGTTGTTGTTGCTATTGTTGCTGTTGTTGTTTTGTGTGTATTTCCGATGCGAACTTGAGCGACCTCTCTGTCGCTCAGGTCGCCCGTGTATCTCGTGTGTGTTGTGTGTTTATGTGTTCATGAGTATATGTATGTGTGTATATATGGATATATGTATATATGATACGGGGACAAAAAACAGGACGAACGAGGACAGGACATACAAAACGACGTTAAATTTATAAGTTTTACGGACGGATTGAACACGAACAATTAGGCAGGAAGCGGGTATGTTTAGGGCCCTCCCGTGGGCTCCTGGACACCCAACTAGGACCCTCTTGCCAGTTATGGGTACGTAGGAACGAGGTGCGCCTCCAACATCAAGATGGGTTTATTACCGTCTCCGGTTCCCTCATGACAGGGCGTCTAAAGACGCCCTGTCATGATATCTGAGAAGATGTTAGATAGGAATGTTTGGCTTTATCTCACAAGCCAACATATAAACGTGCAATGTTTGCACGTTTTCCCATGAAATTGATAGCGAGATTTAGCCCCCAGATGGACTCTTAGGAGGCTTGCGCTGTTGATGGATGGGACTGCTAACTCGTCGAACAATAGAAATTTAGCCTTAAATCGACGAGTTAGCCAACAACGTTTGATGAATGAGGACATGAAGACAGGACTCACCCGATATAAGGACCCATTCTCAGCTTTACTCCATATTTATGTATCAGAGTAGATTTTCAAATTTCAAATTTGACGGGTGATCCAACCATTTTCGTGGGATAGTTGGGGAACAACGGACGATTTAAGTTAGGTAAGAGGTTTAGAGATTTGACTGATGGGTATTGGGTAAGCAATTTCAAGCTGATTGACAGAAATTTGAAAATGCAGATACGAAAGGGTTCAAAATTTCAAGAAAATTCTGGCCAAACTTGCAGATATTTGACCTCTGAGTATTCGGAGGGTTCAAATTTGATGTCGGCGATTTCGAATGAAGCCTACTCTCTCTAAAGGGGACCCAGGGTTTACGATACCTGTCAAAAATAAAATTTGGGGAATTTTCCGATTGGACGCCCGGGTTTGAACTTGAAAAAGTGGGCGTCACGAAATCATCGGCGAAGGGATGGCGACAAAATCGCCATCCTACAATATAGGCGAAACTTTTGAGGCGACGACTACCGCATCGACTCTTGGAATCAGTTCGACTTCGGCAGCGCGAAGTTCGGTCGATTTTACTTACTTTCCGACGCTAGAGTTTTATAGGATGGTTTCACAATTTGTTTTACTTTTTCGTGCTTCTCTTTTGGATTTGCGCTTGGAATGGGATTCGACCGGTGGAGGACTCGCGTAGACATCTTCCGTCTCGCGAAAGGGGACTAGCAATTGCTGTCCCGGACCGAATATTGTAAGTCAGGAGGAGAACCAGGTGTATGGGGGTTTATTTTCCCCAGATGTAAATGTAACAGACCTTTCGAAATTTGGTTCGCTGTAGCACGACTTTACTCTCTTTGGGTTGACTTGACGCCCGTCGGTGGACGTCTTGCTTCCCACGACGACACGCTACGCTTTTGCGCGTCCCTTGACAAACCTCCTCTAGGCGAGTTCCGTTTTGGGCATGTTGAGCGATTGCACGGAGGGTATTAGGTTGTGAGCATCAGAGTCGAAGTCCTTCTGTTCTCCGTGGTCTTAGGTTGAACAAAACAAAGTGGACGCCTCTCGTCCATGGTTTTACATGACTTGTTGTTCTTGAGTTAGGATTAACGAATTTTCCTGAGTCGACCACAGTAAAATTTTCCAACGAGCGCCAGGGACTTGTTTCACTATTTGCATTTACAGTTTACAAATTACAGCTTAATGGACCGTTCGATGCTCATGCCGCTGTTTGAGCTCGAACTGACGTCGCAGTTCGGAACGGAGGAATAGCTTTAGGAAGCCCTAAAATTTAATTTATTCGAACAAGCTAAGAAAATTTGGGGAATACAAAAGACTAAACAAATTTTAGGAAATTCAGCTTGAGCATAAGGTTTTAGCACTCCGCAATAAGCGATTTTTCTATAGAGTCTTCGCACAGTTTTGCCAGTATTCGATTTGTTCATTAGTAAAACGGTCATCACTAGCAGTGTATAGGGGTCAACCCCTGACTACACGAGTCCTCGACAGCCTTATGACGCCACTCCGTAGGAGCTCATAAAGGATACGGCTTTATAATGTTTACTTCGAAACCGTCTTGATCAGACCATTAAGTTTACTAAGGTTTATTATACGACGTTTACACGGTTAAGCTTGGTAGTAGCGCCTAGGAAATTATTCTCTACTAAAGCAAACTGACGGCATGGCCAGGTGCCACAAACAGCTGCGCTTGTCTCTTCGCAGGCACGGTACGGTGCCCCCGCTTTTAAAATAGGATCATAATACCCTATTTTCAATAAAGAAAAAATCGCGTCCAATCGCGCATCGTTTTGACCACAAACCGAGCAAGTGCAAAACCCCGTTTTTCCTTTGGAGCGAGTTGATCGCTGAGTTTAGCCATTCTTTTATTTTATCTCTGGTTGCACAATGAGTGCAGTGGAATAGGGCATTAGGATAAGTTAGAGAGAGAGTGAAGGCAAAAGAAAGGGCAACAGGCCGAGGCAAAGAAAAGGGACAGGAACCAGCAGAGGAACCCAACCGAGAAAGACGCGGACGCATCTCAGAAACAAAAAGGGCCCAATGCCCCATGTACACCAAGAAATGGCAGGCTTACCAGCCGCGCCGAGTAAGACGACAGCGATTGGCAAAACACGGGCCGGCTTTAGTAGTGTCCCTTGCCCCAGGCACAAGCACCAAGCGCGTCCCAGAGTTGAAGCTTAGTTCCAACTGCGGAATACGCACGATCACCCGCTCTAAACTGTTAGGACAGCAACATCGGTCGCCTAGGAAGTTACCCAAGATGGCACTTGCTCGTGCCCCCACCTATTTAGGCTGCTGAAACAGTGACTAGGGGCGACCCTTCGAAGTGATCAAAACGGCGCCCCCGGCAAGTATTACATAGTTTAACCATTATTCCGCCACCAAAATCAACCCCCACCGTTATAAGTCAACTATTCGCGAATGTAGAGGTCTGGGAACAATCGCGCTTTCGTTTGGACTACTGAATACATTGACACAAAACCGTATGGCACCGGCATCGAAAACATCCCAAGGGCGAAATGACGTGAAAGACTCTACAGGGACGGTAGGAAAACTTTATAGGGCCAGGACTGTATACAGGGAGTGAGTTTCTTTTTATCTGTCTGCCATAATTGTACCGTACTTGCAGAGTAGTGATTACCTAAGGGCATCCGTTGGCTAGTAGTGGACTAGGTGTCCATCATTGTGCATCAATATAAACTGTAGTTGTTTCGAGTAAGGCAACTGTGCCGACAAAGTCAGGTTGTACGTCCATGCTTGTACTCGTACCCTAAATCGTGCCGCTTCTCTATTTTCCACTGAGCCAACTCGTTGCACCCATAGAGTTAGTGCCAACGCTTACACGCCGGTTGTCTTCTCAACACTTATGTTGCTTCAAGCTGCATTTTCGCTCTCCCCGGCATGCCTTCCCTCAGATGCTTGTAGCGCCGCGCGCTACCGATAACGAACTTCGGAGCAGTCCAAAACGCACGCCTCGAGCAATAACTGAACCAGTAAATGTCCCCACGTTGGACGCCTCGGGTGTAGATTTTGGTCCGGTATCTTTTGGGGACGCATTCGTTCGTATCACCCCTCGTCCTGTGTGGAAATAGACAAGGAAACGCACGATGGCATCATTAGGGTACGTCTATTTTGACCTGTTTTCTCTTTGTATAACTCGCCGACTGTCTGTGTTTGATCAATGTTGTATAGTACAATAAACGCTTGAAAATCATTTGACGTGTCCAGTGTTGTTGATCTCCTAGCGTAATAAATACGTCCAGCTGGACGAGCCGACCCTTCGTGCCACGGCTTGCGGACGAAAATACCCCAAGCCCTGACACGGGCGGTCCGCTGCCAATATTGACATGTTTGGCTAATGGCTCTGCAGCGAGAGTGGTCCACCCAAAATTACTTATCAAACTCACTTGTGTAATAGTCACACTCACACAAAAGATAAAATTTATTAGGAAAACTTCATAACTAGACACTAATATGATCAAGTTACCACGTCTCAAAGTAGATAGTCCGACGTTAAACACTCAGGGAATGTCGGAACCCTGTGGGGGCCACATAGGCTACAAACGGCTAAAGTGTTCAACCGGGAATAAACTAAGCGGAACTCTAAAATTTATCTAGTAAATCTAAATTATCACGCGTTTTCACTTTAGATTACAATAGACAAAACAACTTCCTTTTACACTAGTATAGGGAATAGCGGTTTGACATTATGACCTGTGAGCAGGTTTTGGTGTCAACGTCCCTGGGGGACCTCAGCAATCATACCGAGATACTAGACACGTGCGCAACCAATCGGGCGGGGTCCGAACACACATCGTGAAGCGCGCCTGCGGCCTGCTAAGCTCCATAGCTTCTTGGGTCTGACCAAGAAAAGTAGCAAAATTATAAAACTTATGGTCCACCCTTGAGGTCATGATAGCCGGGGTCGTATGAGCATGGGGTTAGGAAGTTGAAGCCATGCAGCTGCTTCCCGTTATTACAGTATAAACAATAAAAACAGCAATAATTCGAAAATTTATATAATTTCAACTGACTACAGTTACGGTAATGTATGTTTCTTTAAAATAGAATGTATTGCATTGGGTCAGTGCCCGTTTACAAGACAACAGAGTGAATAACAAGAAATATTGTGTGCAGTAATCGTATTGTGCTCACAGAACCAAGTTTAATAATATCGATATGTGGGCGCTACTTGTTTGCTCTCAATATAAAGACTAAAAACAATGAACGTATATAACACAGCTCAGATATTTATTTTAAACTGCTGTCCGATCTGCTTTAGAATCAAAATTAAATACTGTAACTCGCAACTTGGATCTAACAGTACACATGCTAAATTGTGTTAATACAATATTTATCGGTGGATTCAATGCATGCATGCTGACGTCCGAGGTCTCATTGAGTTAGCCGAGGTATCGGTGGGAGAAGGTGCAGGGCCGCAAGACGCACCTATGGTTTATGCTCCTGCGGCACTTCCAGGGGCAGTAGGGTGGTACACTCAGGGAGAGACCAAGGCCTCGAGGAGGGTTTGAGGCCTCATGAGGAGGCAGCACCTCTGAACTCCTGCTTCGGCATATATGATTAAATGTACTGGGCATAAAACGATTAGCTAAACAATAAAATCATTGAAAAGTACCGAGAATTTTTCGGGCCCTCTGTTGGACGCTTCACGAGTGAGTTCTTTGTATAATTCGGTCATGGGGTGTTTTCGGGCAGCAACTACGGCAACATGGGGTACGAATGGCAGTGGTAGATTTGTATATTAAATTCAAGCGTCGTACGTACTCGTTCCGTAGTGGATATGATCCAAATGCAGCTGTAACAATCATCAGTATTCTTACCAAAGGTATCACGGTTTTACGGCAATCGAAATCCCCGTTGCAAAATTCTATATATACGCATAAAATCAGTCAAAATATTATTAACCACACGTAGCAGTTTAACACCAGTCGCAACTAAGTAAACTACAAGACAGGGGCGCATTACCCGGTGCAGGGGTCTTCTAATTTTAGTGGAAAAAGCCGAATTATGCATATGCTTACATTTCCATTGTGAAAAAATATACGCCTCAACTTCTCTCATGTTGTGTTCTATTTTTTAACTCGCTACGCCATCATGTATCACTTCGCTAGATGATATAGTGCTACCACTTTGATTTCAATGCAAGGAGTCCAAAGTGTCTACTGCTCATTTACCACAATAATTTGAGTTTACGTAAACAAACATGACGTAAATTTTTCTCAGTTTATGTTACGCTAGCGTGCCGCTTCGGCGGTTTTAGTTACAGCTGCAGTGCTAGTATATTATTCCTTGTTACACCATCCTACGGCGATCTTGGTTGTCGTTCACTCAGCGTACGGATTTACACAATGTTGTTACAAGCAGGGTAATATCATCCGATACTGTTGATACAAGCACATTTCAAAAATGTGAACAGTTTCTCGAAGCTTGTAGCGATGTCGCCATTGATACACAACTGCAGCGCAACGAGCACTGTGGTACTTGTGTAACCGTGTGCAATGAGTATACGCATCTTAACGATCATAACGTGCACCACACAGGGCGTAGTTTTTCATTTCATCATTTCTCTGAGTCGCCTGTGTGTTTAACCGCACCCATTACCACAGGCACATTGCGGCAGTGACATTGTTCTGTAAGCTTGTGATCAATCTGCGTAAGTATACATTCGCTCTGCTGTAGTGTTTAATCTCTCTTGATTGTTCTTGTGTGTTATCACTGACCATTTTTGCTGTTACCATGGCATTTGTTGGCTGTTAGTTTGACGTGGCTATGCACTAACACCATACATGGACCGAGCTCCGAGGTCAAAAAAGGAAATATCGTCCCCGTTGGTGAGATTTTCGGCCTGCTTTGATGGTTGTCAGGGGGTGTAGGCAGAGAATGGGGAAGGGACGTCAACGCTAGATATTCGGCGCTGCGAAAAGCACGTGTGGCTTCGGCGTCTGCAGCGTTTACAAGAAGGACAAGGGTAGGGTTACTTGCTGGTGGAAGTGTGGCCTTCGAGGGAGGTGCAAGGTGGGTCGGAGCCTCACGGAGGTGTGCCTTCTCTTCTCCCATGACTGAGCATGTATCACTAGCGCGTGGCAATCAAGTCTGTGTTAACGGCAATTGGGTATTAAAGTATATGCTACTCACACGTCAATATCCAACGTTAGATAATCACTAAATTTGGAAATCAGTGAGAACGCAAACACAAATTTGGTATGAATACGAACAACGCACTCGCTTGTCAAACCTATCGGTCATTGTAGCCAAGGCAGGTGCCGCCGACCAATGCAGCGCCGCCAACTGTTTCGAAGTTTAAGAATTTCGTGTGCACCTAATAAATCTCGAAATTTAACAAATAGTGATAAGCTCTCTAATTTAACCTTTTTCAAATGTATATCCTGAATCTACCCCCTTCCTCAAATATGTACGCTTCTGATCGTGGCGGGTGGCAAAATGTCGCGAGTTTCACAAGAAAAGTGGATGCAATTGGCTCAAATGCCCTTTAATTTGGTTTCAGATACTGGGTCATTTTTCAGTTTCAAGACTGGTGCAAAGTTTGGACTTCGTTTTCGGACCTGCCTATGTGATATTTGCTATCTTGGAAAAAGGCTCGTACATCTGTTCGATTGTTAATATATGCGCTGTGCGGATCAAACTCGAGAAGATCTTTATGAAATTTTGTTGGTTTATATTGTTACTGTTGTAAACATAGGTCTGCGCACGGATTTATGCAGTTAAATGCCTGATTACCATACACAAGGGTATTGAAATTTGGAACGGTTATGCAGCTTATACGGTACAGATTTTCAAGTTTGCGTATATAACTCCGCGACTGTTTGATCTTGATCTCGTTTTCACGATATCGTTGGAATTTATTGCCTGTTTGTCATAAAGGATAGCTTGTCATTTTTTACATAGCTAGCTGTCATAATTATGTATTTTTAAAAACGCAGGCAATTAAATTTCTGTGTATTGAATTGGATGTCGGGGGCCTACCAGGCTACGGGTGTCCAAAACGTTTAAAAATCGGTTTTTTCACTTACGTATTGGCCCCTAAAAATTTTACCTTAAGTTTTCATTTCTTAAAATTTTAACACAATTTGTATGTTTTTTCTACAATTCTTAAGCTTAGCTAACTTATATTTAAGAAATTTTAGTTTTCGTTCGGTTTTGGTTTTAGGCGATTTAAAATAGTTGTTGTGACGCGATAATAATGTTGATTATACAATTGGTAATCGTACTTTAGTTAACGAACGGAGTTTCAACCGCAGTAGGCTGGACAAATAAATACTTTTATCGGAAGTAATAAATAACTTAGTAATACTTATTTGATTTTATTTTATAAAAATTGGAAGTGGCAATAACGTGCCTAATAGGAGCGACAGTATAATAGCTATACCAATTAGTAATAGTTCAAAAGCTCGGCCTCAAGTGTTGAGTGAAATGTTGAATGAGAAAGCCAGGGCGAGTAGAATAGGTGGGCCCGCGGGTAGTAGCATTGCTTGTTGGGTCAGTCAGCCATTCGGGGGCGGCTCAGCAAGTAATGTTATTCTTGAGAAGCAGATGCGCAGAACCCACGAAGAAGATTCCCATTTGTCGAACAATTATAACAACACGGCGAGGTGGAGTAGGTGGCGAGCCAGTCGGGCGTCATTTTCTCACCGAATTGTTAGTTGGTTAGGAAAACAGATAATGGAGGAAGAAGGGACCGGGGTCAGCCAGTAGGGGGCACTGGGACCTTCGGAATCCCTTGCCGACCTATAATAACCAATAAGAAATAATCAAAAAGAAGACGATAATCAGACTAACAAGCGACCAAGGATTGAAGAAATTCGCGTCCAAACCGAAACCAAAAAGGATATAATCAGTGGGACGATAACGACCAAATCACTGACAAAAAATTGATTACTACGATAATATAAACAACCTATGTGAACAATAACTGGAATAATTCGGCGTGACAATACCAAAGAACCGGTATATTATAAACCGGTACCAAATTATCCGACGACGAAGAGGCCCGTCGACCCGAAGAACACTCCATGGCTTCACAAATGAATCTCAATGACTACCTCGATCGGAAAAGTACGATCTAATGTTAGTGTTATAATATTACCAAAGAACATTCCTGCCAAATCAAAACCGGTTTCCAAAACAAAATTAGTCGGAAGACGGAAGTCTTAAAAAAGAACGTTCCAAAATGGTTCTTTAATTTGTTAATTTGTTGTACTAATCATTTATATTTTATATTAATTTGTTTCTAATTTGTCTAATCATATATTTTTTACAGGCATTATATATGCTTGGGAGAAACCCCACAAGTCAGAAGAAATACCCCATGACAAAGAAAGAAGAAATTTAAAAATAGGGATGAAAGCTGAAAGAAGAAATCTAAATCGGGATGGATTTCAACTGAAATAAATAAGGATTGAAATCAGGGGCCTGTTAATAGAAATATGGATAATTGGAATTGGCAGCGTCTGTTGTAGACGCGATTTTAATGAAAAGGGTGAAAGGTTAATGAAAGAATTATATAAAACCGGGAACGGTAATTAATTGGGTGCATCAGTGGTGGATGCTACTCCGACAACCGGGGGTCATCGTATCAAATCACAAATCGTAATACAGTATGAGATAACCTAAATCATAATCGCTATTATCGAAGTTGATGCGGTGTGTCAGCTGTCCGGGGGCATCCGATTAATAATAAAGATTTAGGTTGAGGTATTCAGATATTCGCACAGATACTTACTTGTGGATACTTGTGGATCCATCTGCCTGTCGATGAGCACACGTTAATTGGATAGATCTTAACAATGAAAGCAGACGGAATGTCACCGGAGACTACACTCCGGAGGTTACGGTCATATCGAATTGATATCTGCAATATGAACGAAAGCCCGACAAAACCAGATTAGACGGATGGAAGGTGACCAGAAACATGAAGCCTTGACTTGAACGCTGCTAAGCTAGGTGCTGTAACCACGGCGGTGGGAAGGTTGTTCCAGTCATTGATCACACGCACGTTGAAGAAATGTAATGCTACATCCAATCGTGGAGTCCGCTTTGCTCTGAGTTTAAATGGATGGCCTCTGATTCGTTCATCGGTTGCCAAATCAAACAGAGAATGCCAGTTGTAATTGAAGTAACCATTTAGCATCTTATAAACCAGGATAAGATCTTGGCGGCGGCGACGCGTTGACAATTTCTGTAGTCCTAGAAATTCCATTCGAGAATCATAAGAGAGATCACGAAGACCAATCACCTGCTTTGTCGCCCGACGCTGCACACGCTCTAAGAACTGTATTTCTCTAGCAAAGTAAGGCGACCAAACAACTGTTGCATATTCAAGACGCGATCTCACGAATGATTTATAGAGATTTATAGATGTCAGTCGTGAGGGGCAATTGCGTCAACCTCTAAAAATTATTAATAGAATTAGCCTTAACCTAAACCAAACACTAGTAACAAATAGATAAAGAGCCAAAGGCGTATAACATTGAGTGGCTTATCTGAAATAGAACTAGCTAAAAATATCAAAGTATTGAGGTGTCGCGAAATAGAACTAGCGATTAGAATTGTAGCTCAATTATCAGAGGTGCTAAAGAACATCGCCTTACATGTATTTTACAATTTTGAATAAAAGTTTTATTTGCGGCTTTGGTGCTCTCATCTGAAATCCACATGAATCGATTTAATTACGCCACCACGCTAAGCCGAATCGTATCGTTGCTAAAGAATAGGTACAGGCAGAAGGAATGCGACCAATTAGTTCCCGCCGTCATACTACTGGTCACACCCCGGACGCCGCGATCTTCGGTGACGATCCCCGTCCCATTTTTTATATCCGATAGCCGCAATAAGAAACTTCCATCCAACCCCTATCCCCATTTCAAGTTATAAAATTTAATAATTTCCATAGTGGTTTCATGACATAATTTATGGGTTAGACATTTGTTTTTGGGCCGAGGGGTAGGAGCTTAGAGATGAAGGCATGTGAAAAGCAGCCACGAAAATATTTGGGCAATGGTGGGATTCGAACCCTCGACTTGCTGCTTTTGGATCCGTAAACAACCGCTTCTACCGACTGCGCTTTTCCTGTCGGACTTCACAGCAGTTGTAAAGCTGCTATATACAGCGTGTGAAGACTGTGTACCAGTGCTGGAAACCCGGAAGCTTTGTTATTGTCAGCGAAATCAAACTGGTAATAATTCTGCGTCACAGAAGCAACAATGACGCGACCGCCTGCTGTAAGGATGACGCTCGCCGTCTTGCGCCCGTGGTTAAATGGACAAGCAGGTGTGGTGCGTTTTTTCAACCTGGAGAGTGGCGTATCCATAATGCCATCGAGAACTAAATACCTACGCCCAGGAAAGAACAAATTACAAGTAGCCTGCTGGTAATTGCTTACAAAATTGAAAACTGGCTATGAATATCTTCTGGTGATTCTTTGCAGTATAGAGACGTAGATATTGCGTGCATGTATGCGCACAGACTAGCGGAGCAGGGCTGCCCGGAGTTATACCATCCTGACTACTTTGGAAATCCCTACCGACTGCTGCACACCGGTAATAATATGGCGCAATCTGTTTAGTGGGTCGCACATTATTATTATGCGATGCCATTTAATGCGTCACACAATGGGATCCGGCAAGCTGATGTATAACAGCAATTCGCATATATGCCAAGCCTGTCAATATTTCTATGAGACATAACGCTCCGACCGAAGATGCTAGACCGGATGTGAAGGACAATTTATACGACGAACTGATCGAAACTATATATACGGCTGTCCATCAGATGATATGAAAGTAGTCTTTCGACACCGCTACTAGTATGTGTTTGGTTAATAAACATTGATTGGTTGATTTTGCTGCCAAAATCAGGCCTTGCATCATAAACGAGACAGCAATCGCTTAACCTTGTTCTGGGTACTCGAAACGATAATGGTAGCAAGTTGGCATTTGCGGAAACCATTGAATTGTTCGTGGCCAGTACAAAAAAGTATCCTGATCTAATGGTTTTGCCGTAAAGACAACAAATTCCGCTATCACTAACTACCGCAGTTACTGGGCAGAACTCTGCCAACAGATCACGCGTTGTTGTTAGCTCACGTCAAGGCCAAAGACGTCCGCTGACACATGTGAAAAGGTTTTCACTACCATTGGTCTACAACGTCTTTTAAATTAGCTTAGCCAACCGATTTCAAGCATTAGAAATCGAATAGCTCAATTATGCCGACAACACCTGGGTATATATAACTGGCCTGCCTACAGCCCTCCGAAAGGTGAAGGGGCGCTGGGAAAATTTAAGGGCCTCCGTGCTCATAATTCGGGAAAAATTTCAAAATGGGCGAAGATAAATTTTGCTTAAAAAGCTAAAAATTTCCAGATTCACTTTTAATGTTGTACACGTATTAACAGGCTATAAAGCTTTATATGTTTTAGCGTTTGAAATAGTGGCACTTCATGTTTAAAACGTTTTGCTTGCAGAAAACATAAATTTGCTGATACTAATAAATTTTGGATTTAGCCGAACATGACGGTTTCGGGCGAGTGGGTGAAGGACATAATGGAAGTCTTACGAACCTGGAGGTCTTGGAAAGTGTGGGTCCACAGCACTCTTCACTGTAGACAGGCAAGCATAATGAAGGCTACATTGATTGAAGGGATTGCGATAGAAGCTGTCGCGAAGCCTCCTCCCAAGAAAAATGTACGCTGGCTCTCGAACGAAACCCGTTGTGTCGCCTCTAAGTACACGGTTGCTCAGTCGACTTGTATAATTTCAATCTTGAAAAACGAGTATGATGTTCGCCTTAAATCGGATAAGAAGACATACTCTCACTTCTCCATTCATTGAAAATTTTGCCAGGAGCATGAACCTTCTGTTTCGGAATTCGGGGCGCCGAATTTTGCCAAGAGGCGTGAACTGGGTCCCCTGGCCTGAACTGGGGGTCGAAATTAAAATTTTTTCAACATTTAATATTTTTTAGTGAAAACCGCAAAATTGATAATATATATATAAATAGGCTCAGAAACGGTGCAAATCATTATTGAGATTAAAAAATTTTCAACCAATTGATTGCTAAAATTAAACTTTTAACTTCGAAAAGAGGGTTCTTGTAAAAAAATTTTGTCAATTTTTATGTCATCTGGAGATGTTTTTCCCGGGGGAGGCCAAAAATTTTGCCAGGGGCTTTTTGCTGGGGGAAGTAAAAATTTGTCACGATGGCCCAACTGAGGCTGCCCGTTTTTTTTGCCTGGGGCCCCACTTTGGAGAAGCGAGATACTGAAATAGGTACGTCAAGGAACTGGAGCAGCACAGAAACATGAAAGGTTACAGCAAATTTTAACAGGTAGTTCAACGTAGTTATACTCATTCAAATACATTCAGCAATGCCATCATAGATATCATGGACAGAACGATCGCCAGTCCTGTGGAGAGGATGAACAGGTGGAGGCAACACTTCCAACAAGTACATAATGCTGATCCTTCAAACTACCTTATCAGTAACGACGGACTTCTGACGAATGGCTAGTACGACGCTGACTATTACAGCCACCGACACTATAGGAAATATGCAAGACAGTCCATTCACTGCGCAATGGAAACGCTGCCGGATTGGATAGCACCAGAAATGCTAAAATACAGTGGCGATTCAATGATAGATGTCTTACGATGGATAGTTGGGGCACAATAAAGCTCAGACAGCTGGCGACCAGCCATCATTATTCCCTTGTTTAAGAAGCGAGACCGCATGGAATGCAGAGGCTATCTTATGGTTTCTTTGTTAATTACCAGCCTCAAAGTGCTGCAAGCAGTCATAATGAACCGTTTCAAGTCCGCCCGTCGTAATCCCATGAGGGAGAACCGAGAAGATTTTTTACTAGGAAGAGTTGTATAGACCAAATATCCGGGCTGTGTCTATTATTATTACAACAGACACGAGCTCAGGTAGGTTACTATCGTCACCTTCGTGTAGTTTTGAAGCAGCGTTCGACTCAGTGGATAGAAATGCTATTTGCAACATCAATGAAAGCGATGGAATGCCCAACAAACTGCTCGAGATCATAAAACAACTGTATTGCGCCCGAGCAGTGTAGTTAAAGTTCGCGACAATTACTCATTCACGTTTGAAATTAAGATAGTCCTACGCAAGGATTAGTGTTATCACAGATCTTGTTCGATTTCGCCGCCGACTGCATACCCATTGCTTGTGTGCAGGAATCTCCGACAGCAGTTAGCTTTGTAACAGCGCAAAGCTATATAACAGATCTCGATTATGAGAAAATATCGCGCTTTTTGCGGGGTTAAAGGCCGAAATGCACAGCAACTATTTACAGAAATATTGCAGTCGAATCGGTCTGAAGATCAGTACGACAAAACTAAAGTATTGTTATGTTGTCCAGTCGTGCTCCGGATCTCCGGCACCGTCTTTAGTATGTTAAGGTTCTACTACGTTGGCGTCGTTTTAACCGGGTCCTGATGCTCTGATAAATACGTTTCGAGCAAATTAGCTACAGTATTACCCGCCTTTGCGAAACTTAATTTTGTGAAATGATCTGGTTTCCTTCACGACAAAAATCAGGGTCTTTGACGCTTGTGTTATTTCAGAGTTACTTTATTGCGCGGAAATTTGAATTTTGAAGAGCTCGACATATCGCTCCTTGGAAATGTTTGAGCGCAGCTGTGTCCGCAAGATACTGCGTATTTCACATCGGAGTATTTTTCAACTTGTACGCCGGATGCCTTGGCGAACCAAAAATGCAGCATTTCGCAGACAGTTATATCAATGCGCGTACGATGTTTGGGATACGTGCCAAGGATGGTGGACACCCGGCTCACAAAACTGATGTTGCTTGCAAATACATCATCAACTTTGGAACGACCGCGTTGACGTACCTTGGAAACCTGTAAACTTTCAATATTGATGGTGATGGAGCCGCTGTTCCCAGATGTACCATGAAGACGATAGAGGCGAGCGCTTTTAGTGATCATGCAGGGCACGCATCGGACCGACCGCAATGGAGATTACGAATCAACTGGGTTCTGGCTCCCACGACAGTATAATGCACCTGAATTATAATGCACACATTCACTCATTATATATATCAGGGAGTAACCGGAATTCCGATATCGGTTCCGGCGAAAATCGTGTTCCGGTTGCGGTTCTGGCAAAGGGCAAAAACCATACCGGAACTAGAATTCCGGTTTGAAAATTTTCCACATTTTTGCTTCATCCGTGATCCAAACATATGTAATATATATTATACAATGATCAAGCTCCAATAAAAACAAGCAAAAGAAAAGATTAACTAAGCAATTTGCCGTGTAAAATGTAAGTAGGTCACATAATTTCATTAGGAATTATTCATAACCTGCTGGAGTTTGTTTATAAATCAAAGCCAGGTCTATGCTTGTAGCAGCTATTTTACACATTCAGAAGTCTGCGGGGTACGTTTGAATTAAAACATTCCAACTCGGTAGCAGAGTATTGCTAACGTAGAAGTACTTAGCATATGCTTTGCTAACATAAATTGCGTCAATCATCAGCCAGTGCGCTTGTAAACTTTGTAAATCAGTCTAAATTGCAGTAAAGTAACGTTATCTACAACGCAGCCAGAAATTGCTTTCTTGGCCATATTTATTGAAACTGTGCGAGCAGCATCACAGTTTGTCTCATTTATAGTATTCTGATTAGAAAGTTATCATCTAACTGACGGGTACTGTTTGTTCAACGCTAGCCTAAACTGTGTCTCTGACCACTTATCAGAAAATTACCTTCTATTATTTTCACTTAGAACAATATAAACCAATAATTTCAAGTTTCATACGGAACAACATGTAACAAACGTAAGTGAAGTAAAAGGGATGCGATTGGAGACAGAACGAAGGTGTTTATTCAGCGCTCCATGCGTTGTAAGCACATTCAATTTGATGCAGTATACGTAAGGGTGTATAGTAGAATTCATTTGTTGCTCTATGTGTCCAAAAACCGACACATTGATCGATAAATAAACATTATTAGCTTCCTCAGTCTCTTTACAGTTTCAAAAAGGCAATAATGCCGTGGCAATACAAAAAGTTTAATGTAAAAGTTATTTTTAATGCATTTTAAATTACCTTCATTTCTTTCTTCATATGTTTTACTATACATCAATTTCGAAGACCAGGTCCCGGTTCCGGATCTGGTTCAAATGGACGGTTCCGGTTGCTCGTTCCGGTTCCGGCAAATTTCTATTCCGTTTTCCCCCTTTATTTTTTTTTTTATTATTTTTTTTTTTTTTTTTTTTTTTTTATTTTTATCTATTCTGTTTATTCTCTCTATATATATATATAGTATAATATTAGATAAGTCAAGGTCCCGGTCGGGGTCACCGTATAAAATACAATAAATCGCCATGTAGCAAGTATTAAAGGAAAATGCCAAAATCCTGGGGTCTCAAAGTTGGCAATCCACGATATTGCGAGAAATGTACAAAGCACGATAAAAGTCAATTTAGTGCTGATTCATGCATCCATGGGTTCCTGGAATGAATGTCATGGTGTCGGTTGTTATTGAGACAGGTTTATAATGGGTCTGTCTGGCACCCAACGCTTTATGTTGCCTACACCTGGACGGTCGCCTGTCGAGTCGGCGGCACGTCGAGAGCTACATATGCGCTACTACCAGAGCTTACCGATAGGTTGTGTGAGGTTGAAAGCCTAACAACAACCTCCAGAATTCTTCATCCGTGGATATACTTAAAAAACTCACACTAATCTGCTGCCGCAGGCTGAATAAACGACACGCGCCGACCAATTCCTGCCGTCTGCGGCGTGAAAAATGAGCAAAGAATATCAGCAAATTCTATGTAGATAACAGAACGTGTTAAGTCCCTTTCGGGAACGTTGCGATCGTTACTTCAGATGGACCGCACGGGCTTCCTCGACTGTCTGCTACGTCGACAGGTCGATATAGCCATACTGTCTAAAGGCCTGAACAACCAGGGTGACTTTCAGGTTTATGATGTTGCATTGACTGAGGATAGCCATAATGCATTGTGCTTCGGAGGCAAGAACCGCGGGAATGCTGGTATGGTTTTTACATCAAATAGCGTTTTTATGGACTGCATTATAGAATGGACCCAGTATCTTATTGAATGACACTACTAAGATCGCGCTGTGAATCTCCTAATCGTGATGGTTGCTTATGCACCTACTGAAGTTGCGGTCATCATCGAAAAGGTCATATTCTATGAAAGGTTAATAGAGGTCTTGGAACAGGTTCAATGCGCTGATGTTTGTGTTGCTTAGTGGCTTAAATGCACATCCTGACAAAAATAAGCTGAACTGTGAAGGTGAAGTATTGGGTGGGTTTGCTCTAGGGCAGTTATCGGACGACTGTTTTGCCGTATGCTGGGTATTTTGGTAGGTGTGCCGTATCCGCAAAAAACGCAAAAGACGACACCTAGAGACTTGGAGAGCAGCATGGGTCAACATTGCTCTCAGATTGATCACTTCTTGGTCATTCGAAAGTGGAAGCCGGCTTTTCGTGCAGAAGTTACCGGGCAACATTTTGCTGTCTATCCATGCATTACTGCTCTCATCCCTGAAATTGCGGCTGGATGTCAGTCACATGCGTCACGTGTTCTGCTATACGTCATCGCGTCACGGTTGCCCCTGACTTCCAGTTAAGGCTAGCAAACCGTTCATTAATACTGAAGATACCAAGCCCACCAAGTTGAACATCCCTGGAACTATATCATAGACTGTCATTACCGAGGCGGAAACCAAAAGAGCAGGCATGCCGAGGAAAGCCAGTCGGTTGAAAGAGAGCAGTATTGGTCGAAGCCGAGAGTAATAGAAATTACCGTCTGACCTCAATTCTCAAGAAATCCACTGATCAGGCAGCGTTGTTTGGCAAGGAAAAATTGTATGCATCTGTATCGCTGGAGATGAACCAGACCTGTGAACGCGGTAACCAGATATATCTGTATCGGTTAATTAATAGACAAGGTGGCCACAACATGATAGGCCCTAGCATTATGAGAACTAAAGGCAGCGACATTGCCGCCGCTACGTTGGCTAAAGTTGAGCCATAGAACGAACATATCGATGAGTTATTGAACAGGCCAACACCGGTTCACCCTATCACCTTTGATGAGCTTGAGCACAAAAGTTTTTATGGTTGCACGTGGACAACCTGTCAAGCACTTCTGACGAAGTCCGCTTAGGCACCAAGGATTTGTGATGCCGCAGAGCAACAGGAAGGGACGGCGTTACATCTGATTGCTTCAAAGTATGTGGTGATAGCCTCATCGAACAGCTACTAGTAGGCCTCTTTCATAAAATCTGGATAAGTGAGACTTGGCCAAGTAGCTACACAACGGCAATGCTTTTGCCTTTACACAAGAAGGGCGATAAACGATTTGCACAAATTATCTCTCAATATTACCTCTGAACGTAGGCTTGAAGGTCCTCGAAGCAATTTCTTTACGCCGTTTCAATGCATCAACAACACAATTCACATCAAGAAAAAACCAAGCAAGCTTCTGGCCAGGAAGAAATACCATCGATCAGATCGCCTGCCTACGGCGCCTGCTGCAAAAGCGCTACGAATTTAGGCAGTTCGATTCGTTTTATCGGACGAAACTGCTGTCGATCACAAGACTAATGTATCACACGACAACCTGCTCAGTGCGAGTTGATGGTCAATCCGAAGACTTTGCGATCAGGTTTGTTGTACGACAGTGATTTCATCACTTGCTCTGTTTATATATGCGTTAGGCTTGGTGCTGAAAGCTTCAGCTGCCGCCGAGGACGGAATAAAGTTTGCGCTACCAAGACTTCCCTAGCTACTCTAGAACGTTGTAATGCTGGCTGAATCACCAAAACAACTAAATAATATGCTTTAAAAGGTAGCCGTTGCGGACGTCGAATGGGATTTCAGATTAACGAATAGAAGACAAAAGTAATGCCATTTTGCGACTAAGTGCTTTTGTCACTATCGCTGAATGGCAGTTTGCTAGATCGGCTGGAATCATTCTGCTACCTCGAGCTACGTTTTTACCTACAAGACAGTCGGCGTTGGACGTACAGGTGCGCGTATTGAAGGCACGGTGCATCGCAGCTATACGGGCTTTCCTCCTATATGGTACTGAAACGTGATCAGCCACCAGTAAGGATATAACTCTCGTAAACGTATTCGAAAACTAGTGTCATGGTCGTATGTTCCCAGATCTCTATGCGTGACTATGTATGTTGTTCCGAATTAAACTTCCTGAACCGTTTTATATCCTGCGATAGCAATTCTGCACCGGCAATACTTTAATGGCAATGCTACGGTCATTTTAATCATATATATATATATCGAAACCAAAGAACTTTTTCTTTTTCCTGTTACCAAAAACTCGAAAAATCTTGAGATATATAAACGACAAATTTTTAGAAAAATTATAGTTTGACGAGTGATTTTTACGTTGTATAACCCCCCTCCCAACACTTGCCTTACCTGATGCATACCACGTAAATGCAAATGATTTTATCGTGTTCAGCATCAGCGATAATTTATAGACACTTTTTTATTACTTGCATACGACAAACGACAAATTTTTAGAAAAATTATAGTTTGACGAATGATTTTTACGTTGTATAACCCCCCTCCCAACACTTGCCTTACCTGATGCATACCACGTAAATGCAAATGATTTTATCGTGTTCAGCATCAGCGATAATTTATAGACACTTTTTTATTACTTGCATACGTCTATATTGAAAAATGGTAAAGTTTGACTATTTTTCTTGCCAAAACTTACGCAGTCAGTGTTAATGACCTTCCCAATCTGGGGTGAAAACAATGAAATGAACGCGTTAAACAACCCTATAATCCTATCATCGTTAACGCCCAATTAGCAAAAAACTTGCTTTGTAAAAATTTTGAAAATTTAACTTTTATGGGGTATTTTTAATTTTGGCTCATATCTCGACAACAGATACTCAGTCAAAAATGCATAACAACAAAGCTGTGGCGATGGACGGTCTCATGTGTCGATTCGATATCTGGGCAGAGGCATAACATTTTCTTTGCAAGAGTTATAACATAAAATGTTCGGTTATCCCAAATGTCCAAAATCAAAAAGCTTCCAATTGGTGTCGGTTTTGTGAAAATTTAATTACTAGATTATAGGAGCAGCACAAATCCGCTAGTTGTAGAGCTACATTTTGCCTACGCGTCGTATAAAAATTGCGAAAATCTATCAATTTTTGGATGTGTTATGTGACGAACAGACGGATGAAAAAGAAATTTTTCACAATTAAACGCTATTTGTGGAAACTCCGCTCGTTACGCTCGTCCGTTTCAACAACTTAAATTTAACTCAAGGGTTTTCACTTGTCGGAAGACTTGTGACAAGCCAGTATTTGTAATGTTTTATTGTTTTTCTGAAATTTTGAAGGTGGCTGGACAAGCTCCAGTTGGAATTTGCAAGTACTTGGACTGAGTTCAGAATCGAGTCATGTTTGTCGGTTATTCTGAAAGCAGTTATTTTCACTTTTTGTATGAACATCTACTACGTTATGTAAGAAGGAATAAAAGTAGTATTTTCACTAGCAAAACATCGCTTGACCGTATAAAGTAAATCCGTATTGGTGGCGGGATGATTCCTTTTGCTGTTCGTCATTCAATGGTTGATCAAGTCTGTTTGCTGCACATACTGCCAACAGCTAATATGCATTATGCATTGCATAAGTGCTTAGTTTCTGTTTAAATTTAAGGAGAATATATTATGCCTGTTGCCTATATAAAGCCAGCCTTTTCGACTGCATTGTTTCGCGATTTAGGAGATTCGCCATAATTTTTTGGCGAAATTGCTACCAGTTTAACCTTTAAAACTGAAGGGCACACTAACAACCACTTTTTTACCATCATCATCATTTTTCTTGGATTATGCGTTCCGTTCGTACGAACAGAACTGTGTGTGACCAATTCCTGGTACTGTCCCGCCCCTCTCGCTGTGTTTTTGAATTCTTAGTTATTTTTAGTTGCGTTGCATGTATATATTCGAACAATGTTATGGTCAACACTTAAACAGAACCCTTAAGTATTCTTCTACCTTTCTGTGTAGAAAATGCATCTTTTTGTTAACATTTATATATCAGGGAGTAACCGGAATTCCGGTTCCGGCGAAAATCGTGTTCCGGTTGCGGTTCCGGCAAAGGGCAAAAACATATCGGAATCGGAATTCCGGTTTAAAAATTTTGCTTGAAATTTTCCACGTTTTTTGCTTCATCCTGTAATCCAAACATATGTAATATATATTATACAATGATCAAGCTCCAATACAACCAAGCAAAACAAAAGATTAACTAACCAATTTGCCGTGTGAAACGTAAGTAGGGCACATAATTTGAGCAGGAATTTTTCATAATAACCTGCATGAGTTTGTTAAATCAAAGCCAGGTCGATGCTTGTAGCAGCTATTTTATACATCCAGAAGTCTGTGGGATACGTTTGAATTAAACCGGTCCAACTCGGTAACAGAGTATGGCTTTCGCAGAAGTACTTAGGGTATGCTTGGCTAACATAAATTGCGTCAAGCCCCGCAAGTGCGCATGTAAACTTGGTAAATCAGTCTAAATTGAAGTAACCTAACGTTATCTGCAACGTAGCTAGAAACTGCTTTCTTGGCAATGAACTGTATTTATTGAAACTGTGCGAGCAGCATCACAGTGTGTCTCATTTATAGCATTCTGATTAGAAAGTTATCATCGTTATGATCTAACTGACGGGCACTGTTTGTCCAACGCTACCCTAAACAGTGTCCCTGACCACTGATCAGAAAATTACTTTCTATCTATTATTTTCTCTTAAAATCTTATAAACCAATAATTTTAAGTTTCCTACAGAAGAACATGCAACAAACTTAGGTGTAGTAAAGGGAGACGACTGGAGACAGAGCGAAAGTGTGTATTCTACGCTCCAAGCTTTGTAAGCACATTCGATTTGACGCAGTATACGCAATGGTGTATAGTGGTAGACATTTTTTGCTCTGAATGTCCAAAAACCGACATATTTGATCGATAAATAAACATTATTAGCTTCCTCAGTCTCTTTAAAGTTTCAGAAAGGCAATAATACCATCGCAATACATTAAGTTTAATGTAAAAGTTATTTTTAATGCATTTTAAATCCACTATACCTTCATTTCTTCCATCATCTGTTTTACTACGTATATATAAATTTCGAAGACCAGGTTCCGGATCCGTTTAAATGGACTGTTCCGGTTGCTGGTTCCGGTTATGCCCTAATATATATATACGATTTAATGTACGATCTGAAACAGGAAACCTTTTGCGAATGACTCACAAACAGTTTTCTTAAAATTAGTTGTTCATTATTGCTATTTGTGATTCACATTTATTTCTGCCGGTGAATCTGCGTTGACGCCGAAACTTTGTCATTTTTCTAATTTTTCTGTACGTGTGGATTAGTTTTCAGAAGCTTACTAAATACAATATTTTTCTATTGTTCGTCGTGATATTCAGTCAGCAGGAATTTTTGCTTGGCAAATTTAAAAGGTAAGATTTTTGAAAATTTTTTATTCACTATTAACAGATCAGTTATTGAAAGGTCAATAATGCTTACTACAGAAGCGTTGAAGTTGGGGTAATGGTGCTATTGCAGCAAGAAAGATACTACTGTATGTATGTATATAAGGTACGAATCAATTTTTTTTCTAAATGTTATCTGTTCGAGATTTGTGCTTTTTTAAATGTTTACGTGGATTTTTATAAGAAATATACTACTCATTTTAGCAGAAACGCCATTTGAATTGTTCCTTGTTAATAGTGGTGATGCGGCGAACTAGACTACAATTTTAAAGTCCGGACTGTTGAGGCGGTTCTGACCAGAACTGTTGAATTCATAAAATTTTCACCAGATTAAGTATCTGTACGCAGAGTTGCGGTATCATTTCTCAACCATTGTTTACTATGACATTTCTTTAAACATAACGCTAAGTTGTCTTTATAAGCAAAGCATTGGTGAATTTGGTACAGTGTTGAACAAAAATTTTATGCTTGTTAGCTAAAAATAGATTTTTGACTTAGTCGGTCCGAAAAAGTTCTTCAGGTTGCATCACTCGTTACTAGTAAAACTAAAAGATGTACACACTCAACATTGTGCCTGAGTTCCCCATGAAAAGGAACACTCATAAGGTTCTGCAGACACTGAATACTAAAAGGTATTCGCTAAGGTTAATGTTTCAGCGTTTTTCGACTTTATTGTTAAATTAGTTTAATTTGTTTGTAATTCCCCAAGTTTCGACTAAAAATCACCTATACAAACTGGTTTTGTTACGTTTTATGCGCATTTGCATAAATCTTTGTGTAAACGCACCTTTTAAAATGTATCAAATTAGATGCATTTACCATCATTTTTGAAGTGCTTTGAATGTTACGTGTTATAGCTTGCATTTTATCGATATCTTACACGAACGTGGTTGCGACTGTGTTATCGACTTATCTGCGTCAATAATTCTGTTTTTATGCGAAGATCATACTAATAAATGCACATTTCACTCAGCTTTATGTATATAATTCACGTAGGCTGTGGAGTGCATTGTATAGGTTTAGGCGTTTGCGTTTCACGTGCGTCCGATTTTCTTAGGTAAGAGAAAATTACATTTTTAATAATATAATATAATTATATAATTATTTTTTTAGTAATCTAGAGCATACTATTTTTTGTCATATTCTGGGTATAGAATACTTACGAATAGTTAATCGAAACGATTTACGGTCGGGTATTACAAATATCTTTATTTTCAACAAAGTTTATGAAACTGAATCTCAAAATTGAATTAACTATGATTAAATTTTGACCCCCAGGGGAACCGTTTGCGACCCCGTAGCAGGTTTCAGGCAGCTCCTTTTGCATAGAGACATCGATATTCGAAAAATTCAGGGTTTTTTGTGTTGAAAGGGTCTAGACACTGCACATACGAAAACGTTTCATTTTGGCTTCAAAAAGTTTCAAAAGTATATGATTTCGTGAAATGGTCCATATACATGGGTTCTCAAAGTATTGGGACTCCATGGCAGAATTATTGGCATGGTTTCGTGTAATTACCCGATTATATTAATATATTTAACACGGCGGCTGTACTCGTTTAGGAATTTAGCAGAGCTCTACAACTTGTAACTTTAATGCTTACAAGCAGTGCTATTTGGCTATGAATGTATATAATATGAAATTATTTATACATATGATATACATATATTTATATTAATGTGCAGTATGGAAATATGTAATAATGGATATATATTCTGTCATTAGATAATCCAATTATATATATTTCTATCTGAATCTACCTGACCCCCCCCCGAGATCCATCGGTCAGCCTGTCGCTCGAGACCAAACGCAGCCACATCGTCCGATCTTCAGCCTTTCTTATCAGTTCCCGAAAAGGATTCGATCGCCATCGTTTTAGTGGTATTTTGACGCAAACCAGATATAGATCTCAGAGCACTGTCCGTTTCCACGACTCAAGAGACATTCCTCGCGGCCAGTTCCGCTCCTCAGGTGAATGACCCAAAAGGATTCGCCTTGGCTGGCTGCTTCGCAGAACAAATGCCAAGGGCTCCATATGACCAGTGCTTGTTCTCAAATCAGCGTTTGAGACGTAAGCGAGCCTTGTCATGCCCAATACCCAGCGCCTTAAAAAGTTTTCGAAAGTATTGCGGACATGTAGGTCCGTCGACATGAATGACCAGGTCTCGCACGCATACAGCAAGATTGGTCTGGTCGCGGTGTCGTATACTTGCATCTTCGTGGTAATGCCGACGCCTCTATTCGACCATAGTTGTCTTCTCAGCCGCAGAACGCAACCCGTGCTTTGGCGATACGGCTTTATGTTTTAACGCAGGACTGGCCGCTGGCGGTAATATGATTGCCTAGGTAGCACAAACTGCTAACCAACTCCAAGTGTTGGGTTTTGCAGCTAATCAAGAGCACGGTGTTGCTGCCAGCAAGCCATACGTTTGCTTTCGTTTTGCTTGAGTTGACAAACAATCCGACGTTCCCTGCTGCTGTACTAAGCCGGTCTAACATTAGCGGAAGGTTCTGCGTGGTTTCAGACAAAAGTGCTATATATATATATATATACAAAAGTGCTATTTTTGTATTCGACGCCACATGCACAACAAACATTTTCATCGTCGTTACCTTCGTCACTGCTAGACGATTCCGGTTGCGTTGATGATGCTGCCGATGTCTTAAACTTCTTAGAAGCGATCGGTTTGGTGCGGGAACGTTGTTTTTCACGTTCCTGGGCTTGCATTGTCTTCAAGACATCGTCGCTGGTGATGCTAGTGCATCCTAGGCGTGGCACTCGGCGGCGTTTAGTTGGCAACTTAGAAACAGACGATTTTTGCAAATGATGCAGAAACGCCGCAGTCATTTTTTTGGAGAGTATTGCGGTGTTCTGTGGGTAGAAGACCCCGCTGATGATACCGAGGAACCGTTGTGGTCCGCTGGTGATGTGACGGTTGATTCAGAGTTGCCTAACCCGCAGACACCGGATGTGCCAGGCCGCTGCCCAACAGAAACACGGCCATCCCGGGCAGTTGATGGAGAGGATGAAGCCGCGTTTTGCATCACTTCGTCAGCTGGTGTCGTTTCGCCATCACTGGCCCTTTGAAACACTCGACCGGGTGCAATCTTTTCTTTTGGTATCGCTTGACGATCCAAGGGAAAAATCCCAGCTTTCATGAAGCCAGAGACATGATGCTGAGGTTTCATAGAATGTTGGTAAACGGAGCGTAGGAGACTTGGGAACACTTCCTCTTGTAAAGGATTCTGTCGACGCGATTCTCGCCGTAAGTTTTCGAGCGCTTTTGCCCACTCAACTTTTGCAGATTTGAAAAAAGCGGGCTGTAACGAGCGCGACAAAAAAAACATTAGGACCGTTGAGAGCCCAAGTCGCGGTCGAGTTTCGGGCACAAACGTTTTAAGCCAGTCGTAAAAAACTCATCCACCATTTTCCTACGTGACAGCGTAGGACAATGTAGTAAGTGTCGTAAGATTTTGGGAGAACATATCTAACTGCACTGCCACCGCAAAGAACGGTGATCTGGCCACGCCCGACGGTTGGCGTCACAACTGTGGGATTCTTCTTACCACGGCGGCAAATAATACGCTGTCCCTTTACTTCATCTTTGAAACCGGTCTCATCGGCGTTGTAAATTTGAGCTGGCTTAAGCTGAATTTCCAATTTATCACGCAACCAATTTTCAAGTAACCCAAACCAATTGTTCAGAACAGCCTCCGAGACGCACTCAGCTCTAGCAACTTGTAAAGGAGCTGGTGTGCGAACTGAAAGCTCGTCCTTCCAGCGGTTCATGAAGTCGATGTACCAGTCGTCGCTCGGACGATCGTCGGCAAACTGAGTCGGGCGTCCCAAGCTCTTCACGTAGTTTTGAACAGTGTCCAGAATAGCTTTTTTGTTGAACGGTGTACCATGGTCCGCCATCCATTGAATAGCATCGACCATGTTACGCTCTTCGTCGAGTGTAAGGTCCCTAGGTCGCCCAGGCCCCATTCGCGAAGACTTTATGCCACAGACGTGGCGCCGGATGGTGCTGCTGGGTACATTGAATTCTGCCGCCGCTTTAACAGAGGTGAGCCTGCCAGATTTCACAGCAACAACAGCATCAGTAAGGTCCTGTTTATCATAAGACTTAATACAAGAGTTATTTTTCTTAGTATATTTACGAACCATTGCGATAAGCTAACAAAATCCAACTTATTCTGAAAATTCTGAAAAAGAATAATATATATATAATGCACAGCATACATAGTATGTACTTTATACACTAACAATATATACATTAAGTAACCCTTTCCGAGTAAGATTGTCGCTGTTCACTTTGCCCCGCGAAATTGTTCACTTTTCCCGGTGTTCACTTTGCCCCAGTTTACTATATGTAAATGAAAATGCCATCTGTATTAAAATCAAAACAGCGGGGCGGTAACGATTTCCGTTTCCCCAACTTTTCGGCCCGTACGAGGTCCATGTGGTACCTGGAGCCACAAGTCGCGCCCTCGCAATCGACCCTTTTCGCCCATATGCTACTCAATTTACCGACTCCAGAGTGATGGAAGAATGAATGTTGTTACGGTGTTGCTACATGCAGCTTCTCGCGCTCTACAAAATGAATTGAATGCAAAAATACCAATATATTGAATGAGATATGACCATTTTCGTGATTTCGGATTTCAAAGGCCCATTGCCATTTTCGTGTATTTGGGGTTTTTGCCATCCTACATCATAGGTAACTACCGATATAACACATCATTTTATTTTATATAGAGCTTTTATTCTATAAAATAACCCCAAAAAGATCCATATATTTTCGTTGAAAATGGAGATATGACACCTTTCCGTATAATCCGGGTCTCATAGGTCTTTTGAAAAACCCCATTGAACCTTAATCTTTGATCCAAGGGGACTTGTTCAAAAGGTTTATATACATTTCTATCAAGCCTTAACTGTTTTATGTGGATCACAAATAACCTTTGTCGTTTATCGGGCCCTAAAGGCCACAAACGCAGGTCTCAAGCTTTCGTTTGAAGGCACGAGTCGATCGGACGTTGTAGGTTTGACCTATGGAAGTCACATGCTAAATATATATTGACAGTCCCAAATTTGGCGACATGAAACGTAAACAATTCTTCATTAGCAGTCAGAAATGTGTATATTAAGTCGTAGGACTCCCGGACTTATTGGGTTTTCGGTTTTGACAAAATACTGTATATATTCTCTATTTTTTTGGACAGATGTGCCATAGTTGAGACAAACTGATGGTGCGTCGAGTATTTAATAACAAACACTGTTCCTAGCTATGAATGCAGTTCATGACTGCATTGCAACTGCTGTCCTGCTTCACTATTGATTTACAAAATTTGCAAGCGTACTGGGTGGTGGTTGTGACAATTTATAATTGACAACCTAAAATACTCAGAAGGTGGCTTGCCGCCGTACCATCTTGAAGTTCTAAAGCTTCTGCTTAATATATTTTCTATGCATATCAGGTAAACCAGGTTCCAATTGAACACCGAAGTTTTTTGAATACGTCATTTGCAGGGAATAACCGTAACCGAAATTTACCGGAACCGGAACCGTTCATTTAAACCGGATCCGGAACCTGGTCTTTGAAATTTATATATAGTAAAACAGCAGGGAGTAACCGGAATTCCGGTTCCGGCGAAAATCGTGTTCCGGTTGCGGTTCCGGCAAAGGGCAAAAACCATACCGGAACCGGAATTCCGGTTTAAAAATTTTGTTTGAAATTTTCCACATTTTTGCTTCATCCCTGATCCAAAAATATGTAATATATATTATACAATGATCAAGCTCCAATACAACCAAGCAAAAGAAAAGATTAACTAAGCAATTTGCCGTGTGAAACGTAAGTAGGACACATAATTTCAGTAGAAATTTTTTATAATAACCTGCAACAGTTTGTTAACAGATCAAAACGAAGTCGATGCTTGTAGTAACTATTTTACACATTCAGAAGTCTCCGGATTACGTTTGAATTAAACCAGTCCAACTGGGTAACAGAGTATGGCTTACATAGAAGTACTTAGCGTATGCTTGGCTAATATAAATTGCGCCAAGCGCCAGCCAGCGCGCTTGTAAACTTTGTAAATCAGGCGAAATTAAAGTGAAGTAACGTTATCTACAACGCAGCCAAACGCAGCTTTCTTTGCAATGAACTGGATTTATTGAAACTGTGCGAGCAGTATAACAGTTTGTCTCATTTATAGCATTATGATTAGAAAGTTATCATCATTATCATCTAACTGACGGGCACTGTTTGTCCAACGCTAGCCTAAACAGTCTCTTACCACTGATCAGAAAATTATTTTTATCTATTAATTTTCCCTGAATCATATAAACCAATAATTTCAAGTTTCCTACAGAACAACATCTAACAAACGTATGTGTAGTAAAGGGAGGCGAATAGGGACAGAGCGAAAGCGTTTATTCTTCGCTCTATGCGTTGTAAACACATTCAATTTGACGCAGTATACGCAAGGGTGTATAGTAGAAGGCATTTTTTGTTCTGGGTGTCCAATAAAACGACATATTGATCGATAAATAAACATTATTAGCTTCCTCAGTCTCTTTAAAGTTTCTGAACGGCAATAATATCATGGCAATATATTAAGTTTAATGTAAAAGTTATTTTTAATGCATTTTAAGTCGACTATACCTGAATTTCTTCCTTCATATCTTTTACTATATATAAATTTCGAAGACCAGGTTCCGGTTCCGGATCCGGTTTAAATGGACGGTTCCGGTTGCTGGTTCCGGTTCTCCTGATATATATATATAAAAAAAATATATTTCCCCCCCCCCCGCGGACCCCCCCCCCCCTCACCGGTTATTCCCTGTAAATACAGTATATTTTTATATCCACGCCCCCCGCCCGCACCGGCCGCGGAAAAATGATGGAAGAAATTAAGGTATAGTGGATTTAAAATGCATTAAAAATAATTTTACATTAAACTTTTACATTAAACTTAACGTATTGAGATGGTATTATTGCCTTTCTGAAACTTTAAGAGACTGAGGAAGCTAATAATGTTTATTTATCGATCAAATATGTCGGTTTTTGGACATTCAGAGCAAAAAATGTCTTCCACTATACACCACTGCGTATACTGCGTCAAATCGAATATGCTTACAAAGCTTGGAACGTAGAATACACACTTTCGCTCTGTCTCCAGTCGCCTACCCTTTACTACACATTAAGTTTGTTGCATGTTCTTCTGTAGGAAACTTAAAATTATTGGTTTATATGATTCTAAGAGAAAATAATAAATAGAAGTTAATTTTCTGATCAGTGGTCAGAGACACTGTTTAGGGCTAGCGTTGGACAAACAGTCCGTCAGTTAGATCATAATGATGATAACTTTCTAATCAGAATGCTATGAATGAGACACACTGTGATGCTGCTCGCACAGTTTCAATAAATACATTTCATTGTCAAGAAGGCAGTTTCTAGCTGCGTTACAGATAACGTTAGTTTACTTCAATTTAGACTAATTTACCAAGTTTACAAGCGCACTGGCGGGTGCTTGACGCAATTTATGTTAACCAAGCATACCCTAAGTACTTCTGCGTATGCCATACTCTGTTACCGAGTGGGACCGATTTAATTCAAACGTATTCCACAGACTTCTGGATGTGTAAAATAGCTGCTACAAGCATCGAGCTGGCCTTTGATTTAACTGCTGCAGGTTATTATGAAAGATTCCTGCTCAAATTATGTGCCCTACTTACGTTTCACACGGCAAATTGGTTAGTTAATCTTTTCTTTTGCTTGATTGTATTGGAGCTTGATCATTGTATAATATATATTACATATGTTTGGTTTACAGGATGAAGCAAACAATGTGGGGAAATTTCAAACAAATTTTTTAAACCGGAATTCCGGTTCCGGTATGGTTTTTGCCCTTTGCCGGAACCGAAACCGGAACACGATTTTCGCCGGAACCGGAATTCCGGTTACTCCCTGGTCATTTGCTAGTTATTTCAGTCACTAAAATGGCGATAACAAGCAAAATGCTAACCTGTTTTAGATTATTGTTCAAAGTGTTGTAGATATTTTCGAATTGTTTTACTCTGTAAAATGATAAAAACAAAATCCCCAATTAAACTCCAGTACGCTACGCCTCAATTTTTCAATGGGTAATTAAAATAACAAAAGCAAGAGAGTTCGTTGCACTTCTTACTAAGTGATTGCCATTTTTGGCTAAGTGCTGTTGCAGAATCAGTTGCGTCCGCAAACTGAATATATAATTTATATTTAGAAGTGTCGATAACAATCTATATTATTGAATGCAGATTGTAATGATACGAGCGCAGCGAACAATTGTTAGTGACTAGAGTTTTAAATTTAGACGTCGTACGTTTATGAAGGTTTTTGTTGAAATGACACGCATTAATAACGCAACTTCAACTTGGGATCGACAATCGTTTATTCGACCCCAAAACTTGTTCCATCATTTCCACACACCGTCTGCCCCTCTCCAAAGAAGCGGGCCAAAAGAGCTTGTGTCGTGTCGGAAAGGAGCTCGCTAAAACATATGGATTGTATCTCCATAATCTTTGTCGTTATCTCAACCAAATTAGGCTCATTTTGTAAAGCGAACAAAACTATCTAAGTTTTTTATAATCCTGTGCTGCATGGGTATTTCAGGATGCAGGATTTAGGCGCGTGTAGTTTTTTTTGAATGTATTTATGAAGTCTCGCGAAAGCGATAAAAGCCATTTTATGTGCGTGGTACATTATGCAATAAATAAGGCAAGCGCTACGAGTTTACAACGTAAAAGTCACTGTATATATACACAATTAATAATTTTTCATAAAATTTGAGATTTATAAATGTCAAGAATAGTGTTAGGCAAGTTGTCGATTGTCAAAACTGGCATGTAGGATTAACTCTAAATAATAATAAATTCGGAATGTCCACAAAAAGCCTCTATTGAGTGACATAAAAGTGTTTTACCTATGTCTGGCATAGTGGACGTTGGGTTTTTCTTTGTTTGGGGCGGCAGAGGCTCACGGTTTATACATGTACACTTAATATATATGTGTATACATATATATATATATATATATATGTATTATGTGTGCAATACATTATGTGTAGGCGTGGGTTTTTATTGTTTTGTGGTTTTGATAAGCTTATATCTGATTGGGTTTAATTGTAACTTTTGACGAGGTTAACAAATGTGTCTTTGTTTGTTTTAACCGATATTATTTATTATGATTTTGTTATTTCGAGCATAGTTATTAAAATTGGTAAGATGTAAATAATTAAAGAAAACGTTGGTCGTTGTTGGGAGATGTGGAGATGGCCTAGTGATTGTACAAGGTTCTATCATAGTGTGTGCAACCGTGTTTTCTTTTTACAGGGTCTCCTCGCCCTTGAAAACCCTTCAATTAGAAAGTTGTCGTTGAGAACCTTTGAATTTGACTAAAACCCTTAAATTTGGGTGTGAAAGCAGCTCAGTGTGTATGTTTTTGTTTTAGATTTTGATAAGAAAAGCTCAAAAAGATGCCCAAAATTAGGGCGCTTCGCGCTGTTTTATTAGTCAAACTCAATTTATCTTTACATTATAAATTTCCCACAAAACATCATTGTCGAATTTACTTCCAGATTGCCTGCACGTTCTCCACTAGTGATTATGAAACCCACACAACTATGTGTAGCGTCGTGATTCATACCCCAAGACTGTCCGTAGTGCTATGAAACATTGGAAAAATAATATTAATTGTAATAGGGAAAACCTTGCATGACCACGTGATTACACCAATATGATGTATATAACCACCTTGTCCTGCCAGGTGTTTTTTGTTTCAGGTTTTATTATAACCCCTGAATGTATATAATCATAATGTACTGTAACGTAGTGGAGATTGTGTGTTGCAGGGGTGAAAGCTTTTAAATTCTGTATGTGTGTGACGGGCAATAACGCGGGAACGACTTAACCGATGTTCATGATCTTGGGCTCATTCGAACCGGCATAGTCGATTTACCCTGTATATCCCCGAGCGTTTTTTACTTGGGGTCAATGGTCAAAATGTGGGGTTTTTGCCCCATTTTAGTACCATTCACGGAATCACGGTTATTTTTATCTTAGCTTTCGAATTTTTTCTCTGATTTGTTTTATTTCATGAATGAAATGTAAAATGACAAACACTAGTGCTGTACCAGGGCAAGAATTCTACCGGGTCCGGGACAGGAGCTAGCCTACCATTGTCGGGGCTAAGCTTGCCCCGGCCGGAGCCGGGACCAAGTCTAGCCGAAAAGAAGTATGTGTTCGACTTTCCAGCGCATATAGAGCATATATACCACATATGCATACATGCCGACAGGGGGGTGGAAGGGAGTAAAATCTTCCCATGCCAATCCGGACCCCCACCCCGTGGAGTGAGGTGCACTAGTAGCGAAAATTTGACGCCGGCGACCAAACAGGTCCTCACTACCCTACCGACCACCCCACCACAATAATTTCGCCTTCTACAGGGGTTAGCCCCTCATGGGCGTTTTTTACCACATTTGCGTGTATTCATCGTCGGCATGTATGCAAATATACCAATAACCAAATCATTGCTTAATTACTATTCATTTCTTGAGGATTATTATGTAAAAATAAATTGAACAATTTGCCATATATATATATATTGTATTATGCATTAAAACAATTTCACAGCTAAAGTTCACAGTTTCAGTAAAGTGATGTGGAATTTACACTGTGCTAGTTAGTAGCAAGCATACCTTCAGCTAAAGCTCCAGGCTAAAAATTTTATTACCTCCCAGCCAATGCATACTTCACTGAACAACCAACATACGTAGGAATTGTACGTAGCATAGGAATATAATAGATGGCTTATGCCGATGCGAACGAAAACTCCGCGCGCTTACTATTTGTTTCCATGGTTGCAGCCAGGGATAGAACTAGGTCATTTCGGATCCTGTGACCGGGTCACCGAGTCACGGCGTGTGACCTGGTCTGATTCAGGACGCATTCTCATCTGCACTGTGCTCAGCATAACAGAACAGCTTTTTTGCCTTCTGCTTTGTACGCTTTGCTCCTCCACAGAGACACAGCAAAAATTTAACTGCGCCTATGTTGGGCTGCATTTGGAACATGCTCATGCCACCCAGTTTGAAAAGAGAACTCAAAGTCTGGATCGCAGAGGTGTGCCTTTTAAACATACATGAACGAGGTCCGAAGTCCAGGAGGGAGGGGGTTCGTCCGCGGTGGTATATATTAATCGGTCGGTGGGTGATTGGAGGTGGGTAGGGAGAATAAATTTTCGAAATCTTGGAGGACTCAAAATTTTTCTTAATTCTTGCCAATTATTTTTGCTGATTTTCCCGAATTTTTACCAATTTCGCCCAATTTTTCCTTATTTTCCGACTGTTTTTGCCTATTACTGCCAAAATTTTGCGCCCGCCTGGGAGGGGGTCCAAAGCATCTGGAAGGATAATGCTACTTCAAAGGCAGGTGGGCCGAGCTTCATGGGCGATACTCACTCTCCGTTATGAGCATGTATGCTTTTCACATATGTTTCATATGCAGGTACTTCCTAAGTTGCTTAACAGGATGACAAACCTGCTACTTCCAAGCCACACGTGAATGGCTTACATTTAACTTGAACACCTACATACTGTTATCCAGAACTGTAATCTCTGGCTAAGCCTTTCTAAAGTGAGTTATCACTTTGTAATAGCGGTATGCCAAGCAGATTTCTGATACAACTGTTTTCCAACTCCGTTTTTATACATTTACGAATTTGGAGAATTATTATATGTGTTAACGCAATGTCAAACCGGGAAAGGCGTTAGTATCGCTAGTTTATCCAATTGGCAGATTTAATATACGCTACATCATTTTATCGCATCGAATCACATTACTGATTTCTTTTGTCCAATTTTGTCGACGGAATAGAGAATTTTTGCCGAATTATGCGTTACCTAAGCAACCAGTTGGGATACAATTTTGCGGCGTAGGAGACTGTTTGTTTAATTCAAAATTTCCATAAGATAAGACGGGGATTCTTTAGTTTGAAATCCCTAGTCGTAAATTGAAATATATACATTATTGGCCCCTTTCTCTCCGTAATTTGAGATACATCGGAGAAAGGCTTCATACCAATAATTATTGTGCCTCCATCATCGACCACAGATATATATTAACACTTTCTTTGCTGAAGGCTCGAATTGCAAGTTTTAATCGAACACAGCCCTTTCAACATCATTACGAATATATGATGCAGGTATTATACAATCACTAACGTAGTATAAGCGTTGTCAGTCATTGGCTGAATTGAAGAGAGAAATGTGTCTCTTGCCAATCTTTAGTTTAGACCAATATTGATTAGATGGTGTCAATTGATTTCGTTACCGGGTTCGTTCATTCGGTCGGTGACAGCTGATGATGACACTTAAGATTTTGTGGGTTATATTTGCATAATGCTGATATCCATTTGATTTGACATATGCGTATTTATATATTTTATTATTATATATGTTTACGTAGACTGGCATTTATAGACTTTTTTGTAAATAGCCGTTATTTCCACGAAATGTTGGTCAGCGGCAAACAGTCCCCGATTAGTTAGGCAGGCTAGAAATTTATTTATAGTTTCATCCGTGTCTGGGTATTTCGGGTATTTCTGACGAAAAAATCCTGGTTCGACTATTCGTTTTCAAAGATTCCTTGTCCGGTTAGTTTATTTTGCAAGGTCCGGGTGCTGCCAAAATACCCGGACTGCTTGTCTGCGATGCCGAATTAATGGCGGATTTTAATTCAAAACCCTCTGGTTCTAGCTCACTCAATGTAATATCCAGTAACATATTATGTTCACTATTAGTCATGCTCGCCAAAAAGAATCATCGGATGACTGACAATAATGTGAAATTAAATGGTGTTCAGATATGCAATGGTTATGTTGGAAAATGTAATAGTTGTCGAAAATAGCCGCTACTAACTCTAAGGATCCTCCATTCTAGCTGAGAATCTGGTCAAAAAATTAATTTTCAAAATTTTATGCTTGCTCGCTGCTCAAACGATCCCATCTCGCACTAAACACTCAGGCAGCGTATAACTGTAGCCGTAACTTTTAATATGTGTCACAGACAAAGTTAGTTAATTGTACTTACACGTAAAAGCTGACACAATTTTACTATGTTGACGAGAAAACTTTCCCAGTTATTATTATTTCAGAAGATTGAAGTTAAATGACTTCCACTTGATGTTAAATTACTATATATATAATAGACCAGCCACTTTAAAGCTCGAGGGGGAAAATTCGTACCATTATCTTTATGGGTGCCCTTCGAGCTTACCTTAAAGCTAATCTTATCTACCGTATTAGAACAGTAAAACTATGACTTTTAACTAGTAGAAGATACGTTAGCATTTATATCTAAACAATACAACAGAGCCCACGTTTTGGTTACGTGTTGAAATCGAATGTTTCCAGTTGACACCACATCAAAGCGCCAATATCGATAAGGGAATCTGTGAAATGATCGATATGGACTACGAGCTATTGATTTCGAGTTACATATATATTCTCAGCCATATTGTTATATATAACATGTATAAAACTAAAATATATATATATACGTATGTATATTTATCATTTATATGCGTAGTTTGGGTCCGGCTCCGGGTTTGGTTTTCAAAAATTCCGGGTCCGGGTTCGTTTATTCTATTTTGCATGGTCCGGTTCCGGCTATTAATTTTGCAAAGTTGCAACTCTAAATTTATTATATAAATGATGTTTTTAAAACTTATAACAATATTAAAAATAACATGTTCCTTCTTAACAAACTTTGAAGGCGACAGCGTAAAGTAGTAAGGCGGAACGTACCCTGGAGTCTTATATCAGTTGCATGCGGAAAGACTGAATTTAAATATCGATCTCCTAGTTACGACCCTGGACACGCGTGCGATAGCTTAGCTTGTTGTCAATAATAGCAACAAATAGGTTAAACGTATATATATTCTACTATGGCCAGTGAAGCGTTCTTGAGATTGAATATATTGGTGCGAAGTTCTGGTCCCAAGGTTCATATAAAATTTGTTAATGAAGAGGCCATGAGAGTCGGTTACTATCCGTTTCATATAATCATCGAGATCTCAAATTAAGCTTAAAACGTAACAGCAATTTTTCCCCTGCGAGCTAGCGCAGCCAGGAGCGGTACCGATCTCCGTTAACCCGCTTTTCGGAACGAATGGGGCACGTCTGGAGCGACAACAAAAGCCTTGCGGCGTCCACAAGCCGGTGTTTTTCGCAGCAAGCTGCAAACCATTTATCTACCAGTTAAGGATGAACAGCTGGGTTGGCTGGAGCACAATGTACCTTGATCCCTTGCTCAAAGAGTTTGCTGCAATCTTATGGTCAGAGAGGGACTCGAACACACGGCCAGTGTATTACAAGTCAAAATTGAGCTTAATATTAGTATCATAAAAATATTTTATTAATCCAAAAGAAGACGCTTTTGAAACGGAGACCATGCATTCTGTGAATGGGATCCCTTATTATCGCATAATAAAACAGTTATAAAACCGATATCAAAATTGCCGTTGGCGAAGCTATAGAGAAGCTACATGTATATACTTTCCTGTATTCTGATCATAATTGGCACGCTCATCCTATCCTGATTGCTGTATTCCACTTCCAGTCCTGCGTTACGTTACACTGTTGGTATATTTTGCACCTATAATTGTTTATTTCATGCTTTGTACCCGTCTATATTCGTATAAGTTGCGTTCGCTGTCTGTTATCAGTATGTCTGGCTGACTAAATTTGATTTGACTTTTGTCACACTTTATTGGGTTATTAGCTTTTCGAAGGCGCGGGCTGCCATCGTTTCAAGGCGTCGAAGGAATTATTGTTTACCATTGTTTGAGTTTATGGATAACAACGCAGTTGGGAACATAAGACATTAAGCGTCTGTGAATTAGCTGGAATGCATTAGAGAAGAGTATGACACTTTGCTGCACTTTAAAACTAGACCGTGTTTGATGACACGGGCGTTTTGGGCTTGGTGCCTCTCTATTTCGGGGCAGATTCCCAAAAAGTTTTAGGAGGGCGCTTGGTAGCTCGGTCACCCCCAGATTTAGGGGGTGTATATATATCAGACCACCCGTATTAGGCGGTATGCCAGACGACTAGTTTTAGAAAGGGTTGGCTGGAAAGAAGCTGCCGGTTGAAGGTTGAGCCAACCTCTCAAAACTTAGGGGGTCTGACATAGCCTTCTAAAACAGGGGGACGGGTCCGAGCTACCCCTAAAACTGGGGGTCTGTCCATGATGATCCGCCAAAATAAGGGGCCATTCCGAAGACGCCTTTGTCATACAACACGACTAACAAAGTGCAGACAAGTGCCATACTTTTCCCCCTCTTGGTATTAGTCATTGACTACTTTTCCCAGATTCAGCGCAATTTTCGTTTATTGCTGGATATCGGAGGCTAACTAAAGTTAGACAACTATTGAAATAGGGCTTATTCTACACCTTTCGGACTCAATAATAGTTTAGAAAATGTATTATGCGCCAAATATTTCGGATTTACAGTTGTACCGACTGTTACGTACTTGTACTGGTAGGGCTGTGCACAAACTCAAATCTTGAGCCCACTGATATGTATATTCACCTGTATATTCACCTGTGTGCCTCGCGCACACTTTCGACCGCTTGAGTTTCCATAGTTTTCAATTGCTCGAGGCGTTGAGACCCATTCGATAGGGCCTAAAATGAGTAGCAACAAAGCAAAAGCGGATTACACTTCTGGCAGGTGACCGGAAACGTGGAGAAAATGTTTGAACGAAGCCAATTTTTTCGCTTCAATTCCCAGGGGGGGAGACCGTTGCACACGTTGAGAATCCTATGACTGAAGTGGTAGAGCCGTTTTGATGCCTTGGAATATCAGGTGGTTTTAGCTTGTAGCGATGTCCACGTGTACTGGAATTGCCATCGCGAAACCGTAGATTGTAAGGCAGATTCGTATTGTTTGTCATAATTTGATAGAGTAGGATCAAGTCCGCCCGTAGTCGACGCGTTTCAAGAGCGATTGCAGCTGCAGTTCCCAAAGCCGATCAGGATACGGAAGATGACGAATACTGGGCAACAGCTTGGTTAGCCGTGCGGGCAGACATGTGCGCGGGTACGGGTACCCACAGGCCGGGCAGTGTACGGGCTCAAATGTTGAGTGTGGGCGCATTTGTGTGCGGGTACGGGTACCCATGGGCCGCGCAGTGTACGGGCTCAAATCTTGAGCCCGCGGATAATGGGAGCTACATGACGTGAACATGTTACATGCTTGGTACTGCTCGGTATTGTTCAAACGATGAAGTGGCATCATTTGATGAGGCTTATCTAAAAGACAATCAGTGTATGCTGTCAAGAGAACTTGGTGGTTCGCTTTAGTGGTTGCTTCGTGGTTGAATTCGATGAGTAAATCTAAGTTGTCATCGAAAGGATTAAACTGTTCCTTTATTAGGAGCTGTTAAAAAGGCTTAGTATTTCTTTTTGGTGGATGATATCCAGAAAACTTGGCTGTTCTTTTTAGTAGCTGCTTTGTAGTTCAATTTATATATTGAGAAATTCGACGGTGTTATCGAAATGGTTATTGAAGGTACAGTGGATATTTTGGCACTATTGGAGTTAGCTCGACTAGTCATGTCAGAAAATGCCCATTTCAGCCATATTTTTCACGGTTTTTCTCGATTTCTTGGGTTCCCAATGGATGTATTTTCATTTATGTGAAATCGTAAGTCTTACACTAAGTCTAAGTCATTAGCCAATTGAGGTAATTTTGCCACCTTTCGACTCAGTTCGTCAATGCGGTTCGAATGATATATAAAATTATACGTCCATCGAGAATTTTTTCGTAAAATTTGGGCATCATGGGGGAACCCAAACAAACCGCAAAAAATTTGTCATAAATGTGGTTAAAATGGACGGCCTCATCTAGCTGAGCCGAATGGCACGAAATTTCCGGTTGGAACTTCAAAATTATCAGTTTCAGGTTGGGGAAATTGTAGGAATACTCCTATTTATTTTGCGCTATCGTAACGGCCTTGTTTATAAATATCCTTGTAAAAACCCATTTCCTGACTAGTTGTCGTCGTCAAAAAGTTAGCAAGCGTCCGTTGTCTATTAAAGTGGGCAACTTTCTCCGCCGTGTGACATGGGGAGCCGTAGTCTTTGACTGGTACAGCTTTCAGGATAGGATTAGGAAGCAAATTATAGGTTTACAATGTCTTGACCTCGCGAGCCTAAAAAACCTGGCGAAAAGCAAGAGGTATTTTTTTCGGGTACCCGCGTCTAACTTGTATACCTTTGGTGCCATATTACTGTAATAACACTACTCTGTCGGCGAAGAACTAAAATTTGAATTACCCGAAATTATAAATTAACCGAAAAATTTCTTGTTTTTTGCGTTGGTGCTAACTTTCTGAGAGCAAAAACTACCGTGATTAAGACAAGTTTTTCTTGAGTTTATTTCGAAAATTGACGTCCGATTTTGACGTTTTAGCACTTATAAAATCAAATCACACTCGTCCATCGATAGATCGTCGATCGAAGTTGTCTTAATTTCATCAATCGTAATGGTCCAGCGAAAAACGAACGGCCAAAATCAATGAATCCGAAAAATAAATTTGCGTACGTGCTTTAGTCTTCGACCAAAGACGTTGGACTTTTAGCATTTTTGCTGGCTGCTGCTTCCGGTTGCGGATTTGATTTGCTTTGTAGTGTTACAATTGACGTATTTTGACGCTAATTCGATGCCTGGCCTACGCCCCATATCTCTCTATGCCCGTCAGTCAGACGACTATCGTGGTCAATAGTAGCTTCGGTCTTGTCTCACAGCCTGTTGTCAGCGGTTGCTGTTCTTGTTGTTGGTGCTACAACTAGCAGTAGTTGTAGTAGTATAAGCTTAGCGAAGACTAAACCTACTGTGGAATTCATTATATTATTGTTGTCGCAGTCGTTGGCACCACCACGACATGGGTTGGGCATTTGTCCGTAGAGCCAGAGCCTTTATGGGATTATTCCGCAGCTTCGTGGAATAAAACTGCACAAGCTAGATGAGATATATCTAGAGTGTTTATGGTAGACGAAATCAGTTTAGGAGGATGATATTATTGTCTTAGTTTTCAAACAAGCCTTGCCTAGCGTAGCGTATTAATTTGTGTATCGAGTAAGAGTATTAGATATATATATATAGTCATGTATTGTTTGAGTGGTGTTTTCTTCGTTTTGCATATGCCACACAATTTCGATGGCATTCTGCAATGAATGACGTGAAAGAAACGTCTTGACAAGGGACAAACGTTTATAAGTAGGATTTCGGTTACATTTTAGGTGGTAGTACAGCTTTTACTCAACTGAAGTTGAAATCTCACGCTTATATACGTACTATTTTGCTTATGTGCAGAACAGCCAGCTATTAGGAACATTTTTGATCTACACGTTGAGTTTATAGAACCAGTGTTCTAGCTAAGCTGTTTTTTACTGTTTTCCACACTTGGCGGTGCTATGCTCACATTGCGGCCGATCCTTGCTGATTTGCGTTCATATTGCATCGGATCCGATCCTATCAGGTACGGCCAAATTATACGCCTACTGTATATAGTGTGTATATAAGATTTTTACGTCACATTAGCCGATTCGGATACGATAAAATTGCACATGTTCGGATGGCATTGGATGCAATGCGAACAGGTCCTTAAATGTTACTTGGTAACGCTTACATTATCTAAGACGCAGTCATAAGGATTTTGACTGCAATCGTGTAGTCAAAGATTTAACCAGATTTCGAATTGCAATCGGTAGTAGTTGTTTAGCACCAAGTGGAATATTCAAGGTCTGATCAAGACAGTGAGTCGTTTGTGGAGCACTCATTGAGCGGAGCGAGGCGTAGCCGAGCGAAGCGTTTTTATTTTCCGTCTGTGACCAAAAAGTCGATGTCCGTTCGTGCGTGCTTTCGTCGCGTTGAATCTCCAGAACCACTGAACCGATTTAAAAATTTTTTTTTGTTTTATAGCTTAACATCTGGGAATGTGCACCTGATATATATATGGAGTTTCAAAATTTTGCATAATGAATTAGCTATAAGCTAATTAGTTGCCTGTAATCAGCTAATTAAGGCACTTTTGGTTATATCTCGCTATATACTTGGAATAGAATCGTTTTGTTTTGACCAATATAGGATTTTCGGGGTCAAAAAATGTAAATATGATACTTTTTGACTCATATGATCATTATCTTGCCAATTAATAAATTATGCTAATTGGATTAAGTTAGAATTAAGAATTAGAAAGTTGTGTTCAATTTTTAAATAAATGGTAGAGTTTATGTTTCAACAGAACATTATAACAGTATCGAAGCTCGACAGCAGTGAGAGGTTTGAAACATAAACAAAACGTAATCCTGAAAGCACTTGCAGAGTGGTTCATAATGGCAACCCCTCGGTCCGCTCAAAAATATGTACTTCCACTACGACTTGTATATATGTAGCCACCGGTGATCTATCCCTCACCGTGTTAGTGCAGAGTTCTGATTTAGCAAGAATGTCGTCGCTACAGTGATTAGCATGACTGTCGAAAACTGACCATCTAGTTGAATGCTTTTTAGTGTCTCCACGCGGTAATAGTCCGCAGGTAGTGAAGTTAATAGGTTTTGACTACTAGTCGGATTTTTAGCTCAATTTCCTACCGGCGGCCATCTAAATTTATGCAGCTAGTTTGGACTACTTTTTACAAACGACTTCTGAACAATTGCACTAAATAATGTGAATATTGTTGTAATTGGTATGTATATAATTCTGGAATTGGGCCATACTTGCCCCAGGCGACTATATACATTCTCTCATCCTTAGTTTTTCGTTGCTACATGCGTAGTAGGTACTTGGTTTTTTGTTTTACGTTAGAGCAGAGTTCTAACCAATGGTTTCATTCCAAGTATAATTTGTCTCCAAAAAAATTTCGTACATTTGCGTTACTAATTAATTGGGTGCTCAAGCTATTTTTGGTGTTACACTTTAAAATGCCACTCACTGGTCTATAATTGCAAATGCTAGCTTTACCACTGGCACTTTGCGCTGTTTACACTGGTAACAATCAGCAAATAACCGGAACCGTACATTTAAACCGGAACCTGGTCTTCGAAACTTATATATGTGGAAAATTTCAAACAAAATTTTTAAACTGGGATTCCGGTTCCGGTATGGTTTTTTTCCCTTTACCGGAACACGATTTTCGCCGGAACCGGAATTCCGGTTACTCCCTGGTAACAATGTATGAGCCTTAACGCAACTGTAAACAATCGCGAAAACGTTTTTATTCAGCGCCCAGTTCCGTCAGCTTTTGACTACGCTCACCGGCTGTCTGGTTTCCTATTTAACTAAAGTTTCGGTCGTGTTCATTCACACTGTTTTCGATTAGATCCGAACCAATACACCGTGGACAATTTTTTCTTCGGATCCGTATAGACTAATTTGTCATGAAAAGAACACTCACGGTGCGTGGTAGGCGCAGCATTGATGTTGTTGTACCGGATCAGAATGGCTCCGCTCGGACGCAGTGTGAACGCACGAGGTTAGTTTCATGCTGGGAAATTAAGACGCTCAAGCAAAAATCGAACTAAGCTAACCGGAATGTTAAGCGCCTAGTTCGGCTAATTCCCAATTATCGTAAAAATTGTTGCACTTTAATGATAATTGAAAAAAGAAAACAAAAACACCAAGCCAAACCATAAACAGAATACTCAGGCCTAGCTATGTAATAAATCGCCATTATACTAGTCGCCACAAGGTTATAATGCAGAAACTAACAGAAAATAGTTTGGACCGTCGGCGTCGCAGACTTCAGCTTAGACATAGCCGATAGTAATAAAAGGCACAACTACGTGACTATCTTTGAAGCATAATGGGTTACGTATGTATCTATGCGCTGAGGATTTGCTAAAAATTGCTGATTTTTTCGAATAACAACATAATCAACAACCAAAGCAGATAAATCATTTCATTCCGGCGCTTATATTTGTGGGCAAAGTTTGGCGTTATTCACCAACGTATATGACCGTTATTGTGCACCACTTTAATGTTTTATTTTCGGTCTAAATAATATTTATGTAATTTGCACAAAATTTGTTGGTTTACTTTGTAGTCATCAGAAGTAAGTCAATTTAAAACACTTTGAATTTCACATGTGAAGTTTACCCGTATCATATTTTCATGGCGATTATCCATGGCATCCCTTGTAAAGTTCGGATTAAACGAATGTCAAATTTGCATAAATTATTATTTAGCTATATATATGTAATTTTAAACAAAGCATACATGATATTTGTTAAGTATATACAGGAACCGGTTCACCTAGTCACTTCGGGTCACATATGTAAACGGAGAAACTGGTCACGGTAAGTGATCCGGTGCTGACCTGATCTGATTCGGAAGCTGACAGTTTCTTTCTGAACTGTACTCAACATGACAGGACAGCTTCTTTTGCCTTCTTCTTTGTCTGCTGTGCTGTTCCTTAAAACACAAGCAGGTATTTCGCAGAAAGTCCGATTATTTTCTGTATGTATATATACTTATATATGCATACAATAATTAGCCTCCGAATTCCGGGAGGCTTCTGAAATAGGGGTCGCAAATTCGTGGGCTGCCTCCTTATCGGCAGAAACCGCTTAAAACTCTGGGAGTCGGGGGTTACCAATAGCGGTAGCAGTAGGCAAGACAGGATGTCTCCAAGTCCTCCCGCTCCCCTCCCCCCGTGTTCCGGAAGTCTAAATGTATATTCATACAAACATACACGCCTATATACGTGTCTAATTCCGTACCATGGAGTTGGTGAATTATTTTTCTGTCATGCCTTTGCTTCTGGCTTGACTGCAAGGATCGGCACCTCCATGTCGTGCCGGGTCTTCTCCATTCGGTAGCCCAAAACCCGAATTAGGATTATTGTGGGCAATGTTTAGTTTGTACTTGTTCTTGCAATTTCAGCATCAACAACACCAAGGACACATAGCTATAATATTATAAATTTTGGTGAACCGACATTGTCGCGATAATATTTCACCGCCGCGTGTCTCCCTTGTTTAATAATGGTCAGACAGATATAGTAATCATGGATTGTATTGGCTTTAGTTGGGCTGGTTTATGGTTCAGTAAAGCGATTAGACTGGTTGTGCCGACTGTGATGTGTCTTGTTGGTCGGCTGTGTCTCTAATGGTGCCGGTCCGGTCCGGCCCATCTCGCCTACACGAGTTGATTGCTTTATAATAGTGGTTTTATTTTATATACTATTAGGGAAGGTTGATTTTTTGTTGTTGTTTGTTATAAAAAATTGCCCAAACGAATGCATGAAACGTTTATATCCACAGGGTCTATAACGTTATTATTAATCGGTGTTGTGGTGTATATTTTTTATGCGTTCAATTTTTGAAAGGTTGTGGCTAAATTTCAGAGCAAACTACCCGTTTTGAAATGTGGAATTATTAGGTGTGGTTGACATGGAATACTTTAAAACTATGAAAGTGCCTTAAAAGTATGAAGTTTAAAAGTACCTTTTTATAATTGGTAGCAACTTTTAACGAATATCTTTGGCTTCTGCAAATTTATGCCATCAACTGGGTCATAAGCTACCGTGACGTCGGGAACAGTTAGTCGTTGGAACTCATGCCTGTGATCTGAAAGAAAAAGATCTAATGCTTGGTTTATATATTTATAGTCTTATTAAGATATAAAATTTCTATTTAAGATATTACTTATAGCTTGAGTATGTACGCTCCCTCCACTCTCTTATGAAATTTTATTGGAATACGCGACCGTTTTGGTCTTCCAAAATAGACGGACCCCGTCACCCAGTTTTGTGGAGCTGGATCGGACCTCTTAGCTTTGAGGGGATGGGTCGGCTGGACCAGTTACGGTTATTTAATCTACCTCATCGAAGTCGTGGCTGTGATGTCTAACATACAAAGCTGATAGATATAGATTGGGCTGGACAGTTTGGATAATGTCTCGACCATAACAGACGACACAACGCATGATTTTCCTAATTTTTAGCCAAGTAATTGAGTTATAATAATGCATAATTGTCGTTTTAGGAATTAAGAAGCATCTTAATATCTGCTGATTAGAGGGGAGGATTTCGGCCCGTGGGTCCAACACCTGGTTACAAAAGGGCCGGACAGGGTGAAGTTTCGCTTCGTTCTCACCTCAGTCAAGGACCGATTGATTAGTACACCGTTCGATAATCTTGGTTTGCGTTTTAAGAATTGTTCACTGGATTAATGCATATATATGCGTTTTTATCATTATATCGCATGTATGCTTTATATGGAGCTTGCGTACACCGGATTATAAATGGGCCAGGCAGGGAAACTTTGCAACTCCGGGGCGGTCCGACCTCGATTCCCTACGGGCCGGGCAGCAAAATTTTGGCCCGTTTTCACCTCTACTGCTGATCAACAAAACATGACTAAAATATCTATTATGTATATATTTATACAGGATATTTGCCAATGGACATTGAAACTCGACTGTCTTAGTATTATACATGGCTAGGATATGGTCTCAAAAATCAATTACTGCAAAAGACGCTCTACTATTTTGCTTTGTTTTAATGAGTTGCCTAGACGTGATGAGCCGTAGAAAGGCAATAATGGAAATTAATATTGGAGTTGGAATGTAGTTAACAGCGTGGCAGGAAACGAAATTGTATCCTTCTCACTGTATCAAAACAACACACAGTAGCTAAGTTCTTTAGCGAAACCTTGTTTTTATGGATTTTGGCCGCATATGACAAGACTATGGTGGAATTAGGTTACATATGCCATTTTATCAGCTAGAGATGAGACCAAGCTACTCTAATTTGTTTATTAGCCAGTCATTTTGGTTGTCTACATTTCTTCCAATATATATACATGTACAGGTGTGCGGTGAGGTCTCCCGCGCCTCTCGTCACCGATGTAATCATCTACCGGCTGAACTGAACACCGGTGCACACCACAAGTACGGCTTTGATATGAAGCAATCGGGACCCTGACGCTACCGTCAGAGATTCGTGGAAACCCCGTCCCTTCCCATAAGAAATTCCCGCATCCTCCGATATGCCTACACACTGTTATGTGCGAGCCTGTCTAACGTAAGTGTTGGCGGCAATGTTGTCCAGTAACCGCAGCGTTTTATGTAGGAGAATTGATATTCATTAGAGAATTGATGATTGCAAGCAATTTATTAGACGAAAAAACATTATTTTGGTTTTGTAGAGTTTCTGGTTCTGTTGCGAAATGCGTTCTTTCTTGTTAACGAAACAAATGATATAGATTATACATTTACTTTTTCTTGTTAATTTATAGCGGCGTGTTTCTATCACACGTGGAAGATTTCGTAATGACCATGACATTCACTTACTACATATATAAGTATACACTTGGGCACATGCGTAAGGGGTACGCTATAATTCAGACGTGAGGGGGCGCTAGAAGGAAATTGCATGGGCCAAAAAGTATTAGTGTATTAGTGTAGCATTTCTTACACGCAGCAACAACTAAACGTTAGCTTGTCTATCGCCTAATTGTATACTGCGTGCTTCGGTGATTCCAAAACTCGATTACATGCAATCATCCTAAGCTGCAACGGCTCTTTCTTGCATAGAACATATTTCTTACATAGAATTTTATGTATATATTTTAAAACGGTATCACGGATTTCTATATTTCCTAACCACACCAGGTCAGAACAACAGCTCAAATGCTGAATCCGGGTTACCGGGTCAATACTGAAGCTGGATTACCAGACTGGTATATACGTACCGGAATCGAGTAAGTACTGATGCATGGTTTCATCTTGAAGCCAAAACCCCAGCAACTCCACTAAATTCAGAACATGTGTGGCTGGAGTTTATGCAAATCTGTAAATTTTTGAAGTTCAATAGTACTGCAATATTTGGGCATTTGTTCAACAACGTACTAAAAGTTGTAACTTTTGCTTAATTAATAGAGCACGTTTTCGCTATTTAGCTTATCCGTCTATTATACTATTCTTAATATTATGCTGTACGGGCTGCAGAATATTCTTTTCTTTCTCTATGTTTGTAAATTCGATATATAAATACAAAATATATATTAACTCACCCAATAAAAGCCAGCGTCAAAGATTTTTCCATTCCTCGTCGCTCTACAAAACTGGTTTTGTGGTCGCTTCGCGTCGTCGTCGCGTTGGATATGTTTTCCGGGGAACTGCGCTGCTCCGTCTTGTCTTCCACGTTCGGACTCTGCCGCGGCCGCAATTATTACGCAACTAGCCGATACCACCAGCCGAGATAGCATCGGCGATCGTCGTCGAACAATTACAATGCTCAACGGAAGTATGAAATCGGTTGACAGTAGACCCGATTACGATGATGATGAAACACGTAGTTTTAGTATTACAACCGGTACAATGACTGGACCCGGTAAGGTATTAATGAACGGGGCATCGGGTGCGGTTGGACAGCAAATTGAACTTCCGCCGCCGAAGACGTTTTTTATCGATGTTAGTGGATATGGCGGTGATCAAAACCTTCGCGGTCTGGTAGCGACGTTCCCGCAGCATGATGAAGGCATATGGGAAGCGGGAGAGTCAACTGAGGACGAACAAGTGAATCCAAAAGAGTCGGAACCGAGGCAAGGCACCCCTGACGTACTTGCTTCGGCGAAAAGGCCCGGTCGGAAGGTCGTTATCAGCTCGAAAGAGTCTGTCACGACAACGTCGGGCGCGCATAGTGGCGCGTCGACACCTACGCCTGGTGATTCTTTAGCGTCGAGACCTGCCAGTCGCCCACATAATAATTCACCACGAAGTGAAGCACCTGTGCGATCGTTACCAGCTGGCGGACCTGCTCCGAGGGGTCGCTTCCGTACCGCTGCAATGCAACATCAATTCAAACAGGTACTGCCGAGATCGCAGTCAGCGGGCACCGCGGCCAGAGCGATCACATACTTGGCCTCAAAGCCGCGCGGTGGTCGTGAAATTACCGTCGAATCGTCGGGCGCTCAAACCGACCCAGTTGCGTTTGCGAACTGGTGGCACCCGCCGCTCGACGGTGAAGCGCTCGATCCGCCAGGATCTGGAGCCGGCATCGGAAGCCAGGCGTGTTTTCATGTCGTACCGCCGGCGCCCGACGACGTCGACGCCCGACGCCGTCGCTCCGATCTATCGGTGCGCCTGGCCTCTGAGCACGGACCGCCGCCACGTCTTCCGCCGTGCGTTAAGTCTGTGTTCGATGTTATCCCACTGCCACCGGTGCAGCGCGCCCACTCTGAGCTCGTCTCATCGGCAGCGGCAAGATGGTGGTCGGCATCGACGGATTCGTGTTTTTACTTTGTCGAAGGTAAGCAAGCGTTGACGTAATTGTATGTGTTACGCATGTAACGGCGGCGGCTTGAACACATGACCAGCGGGCGTTTTGTCCAGCATATTTTTGGAATTTTGTTTGAAAATTCCTGTTCCGTATGTCATCTTCTTGATTTTTCAGAATTTGTAAGCAATTGATGTTTCAGATAAAATTCATTATAACCGCCGGGTTTGCTATGCGCTAGGTAATAGCAAGCATTAATTGATTCTATGCTGCTGCGGTGTGTTTTTAGTAAACTCATCAACTGCTGCAGCAATCATTATGGTTTTTTATATGATATAAAGGGTGATCCAAATCCTCTTTCTGAAATTGTAGTCGTTTTGTAACAGGTTTGCTGGCTCTAACTGCGAAATTGGGATGTCTAGATTTCCCTGTTTTATTTTTGCCATGTTGGTCCGGTTCCGGTTTGTTGCTGTTAATTATCTTATACCCGCTCTAATTTCTAAGTCTAGAACATCTGCAGCTTTTCAAATACTTCTTTTGGAAACTATCCTAGCGCGCTCTCGCGTCCTTTCAATCCAGAAGGCAGGCATTCAACTCCCGCCTTCACCGAGATTTTTACATTACAGTCGTTTTTGTTCCAAGCAAATAAATAATTTTTCTAACATATAAAACATTATGGGAATAACATTACTGTAGAGGGAAACCTTACTGTGTGGTTTAATCTATTGACGTGAATGCATAAACGTTCAATTTATATTCCAAAGTCGACACTACGTATAGGTTCACAAATATTAACGAGCAGAACTGTAGATCAAAAATATAACAGGTTTCAGGCTGAACTTATGGCCTCGATTGTCGAAACCCAGCGGTCTCTACGAGGCATCTAGTTCTTATTTTTTGCGCAAGTTATATATATATATATATATATATATATATATATATATATATATATACATACATATGTATATATACATATATATATGTATGTATATATAATATATTATTGCCGTGTATCATCGTTTCATACGAATGGCGAGTGCTGTTGCCTAAATTTATTGTTGAGGATATAAATTCTTGATATATCATGGCTCATGGCAGTGTTTGAATGGGTCTCTGAAGATGATCCTGGATAACTCACACTACCCTAACTTTACCTAATATATACGCTTATCATTATTATAGTCACTAGCTAAACTATATTATAATAGGATGTACGTAATAGCTGGAACGTGATTAGTCGTTGTTTTAATTTGCTTCTGGATTTAGTCTATGGCAAAATACTCAGGATCAACCCGGCAGATGTTCAGATGTAATCGGAGAGTCGCAGCAAGATGGCAGGCGGCGCGTATATTTGGCTGCATTTGGCAGATAGCAAACAGCGTTTGGGCCTGTGGTACTTTTTGGGTTGTTACGTTATATGGTCCAAAAGGCGTAACGCAGTGTCGGATTTTTGGGACAGTATTTCAGATTTTAGTCCAATGTGTGAGACCACTTTAGATGCAGTTGGGTTATTTTTTTGTCAAGTCAGTTCGCGAACGCGATGAATGTGGACGTGAACAAGAACGGCTCACATATGTTTCACTTAGGTCCCTTGCAGAGAGTAATCGGAATTCCGGTTTCGGTTCCGGCGAAAATCTTGTTCCTGTTGCGGTTCCGGCAAAAACCATACCGGAACCGGAATTCCGGTTCAAAAATTTTTGGTTGAAATTTTCCACATTTTTGATTCATCTGTGGTCTAAACATATGTAATATATGCAGTGATCAAGTTCCAATACAACCAAACAAAAGAAAAGATTAACTCAGCACATTGCCATGTGAAATGGAATAATTTCAGAAATAATTTTTCATCTTAACCCTACAGGAGTATAGTAGGAAAATAAAAACCAAAATTCTTACTTTTACGCAAACAATCTTTGAATGGCAGTATTTTGAGTTGTTTTTTTATTGTGTCTGCTCGCCAGTAAAAGTGTAACATCCCTGCGGTAAATTTTCACGCTTTTTGCGACTCATTTCCATGATATTAGGATAAACGCGTGGGTTTTTTTTCGCTACGAAAGTAGCAAAATAAAAACCAGTCGTTGCGAAAAAAAACCACGAAAAAGGTTGCTGGGAGTAATACTTCCACGGTTTTTTTTGTTTTTTTTTTTCTATTTTTTATTCATCAGTAAATTCAAAACAACGCGTAACAAAATACAAGTTCAATATCCCGATCTAAAACTGCTGCAGTCCGTGCTTTTTGAACAAGACATATCGGGTTGCAGCTGTTTTTTCATGTTCAAATCTGTACACCAATTCATCAAATGTCTCGTCCACTTTGAACATAGTTGGGGATAATAGAAATCGATTCAACGTGACGTTCTGTACGATATCGCTGCGCTTTGGAAATCGCCAGCGTTGTATTCCAGGTTTCATTCCTTTTGTAGTCGGCGGCACAGCTTCCAAAAATTCCAACGACGCAGAATCGACGAGGCCACTGTCGTCCCGAGTGATCGATAAAATTCGACCCCAATAATACTTCGCTGGCTTAGCGAAGTACACCGGCACAAATTTCCCAATATCCCCATCATCAACGGCTGTGGCGATTTGAGATACCCTCTGGACCGCTCCTTCGTATCGAAATTCGTCTTCAGCCGCTGCGGCACCGTCGTCGTCAGTACTTTCCTCTGATTCTGATGATGCTTGCTGACGTGGCTTACGCTTCTTCATCGGCTCCTCGTGATCTTCTGATTGTAGCTGCTGCGGCATCTGAGAAAACTTGGCCGATTTTGCAAACTTGCTCTGGCGACGTTTGGCGCTCTTTGCCTCAGCGATTTTTCCGTCTATACATAACCCAACTTACTCGATATGAGCATAACATATGCTTTCGAGACAGTTGCATTTAACCGTGTTAATGTTTTGAACTTATACAGTCAAACTGGACCAATATGATGGTGGTTTTTATTTTGCTACTTTTTACTGTGGCTTTTATTTTCCTACCCTGAGTATATGTTAGCCAAAGAATGTCAGCTCGATGTATGTTATAGTTATTTAACACATTCAAAAGTCTGCGGGGTATGTTCAACTCGGGTTCAGAGTATGGATAATTTAGAGTTACTTAGCTGTAAGCTTTGCTAATATAAGCGGCGTCAAGCACTAGCCGTTGCGTTTGTAAACTTTGTAAATCAGTCTACATTGAAGTAAAGTAACATATGTGCAATGCAGCCAGAAAATGAGTTCTTGGCAATGAACTGTTTTTATTGAAACTGTGCGAGCAGTATAACAGCTTAACTCATTTATTGCATTCTGATCGGAAAGTTATCATCATTATCATCTAGCTGACGGGCACTGGTTACCCAACGCTAGCCTATGCCTCTGATCACTGACTAGAAAACTATAGTATCCCTTCCGTTGTTTTCTCTTAGAACAGTATAAACCAATAACTTTAAGTTTCCTGAAAATAACTTGTAACAAACGTATGTGTAGTGAAGGGAGCTAAAACTAAAGCATTTAGTCTACGCTCCACACAAGCACGGTGAATATGATACAGTTTAAGCAAGGCTGCATAGTGGAAGACATTTTTGCTCTCGGGATCCAAAAATCAACATATTGATCGACAAATAAACATTATTAGCTTCCTCAGTTTCTTCAGTGTTCCAGAAAAGCAATAATGCCATCGTAATACATTAAGCTTAACGTAAAAGTTATTTTTAATACATTATAAATTCACTGTGCCTTCATTTCTCCCTTCATCTGTTTTACTCTATATAAGTTTCGAAGACCAGGTTCCGGATCCGGTTTAAATGGACGGTTCCGGCTACTGGCTCCGGTTATTTCCTGGTCCCCTTGAGGTTGCTACAGTGGCTGCGACCGTCTTGGCAAATGATTTAAACTTATAATAAAAACCAGAAGTAGCTTAAACGGAAAAATCAGAGTGAGTTGCGTTGAAAAGACACCAGAAAACCGAATGTTGAGTATTTGTTTTCCCATATATAGGTCAATATATATATATGTTTATTTCTTTATTTATGGGGCAATATCTTAGCGCTGTTAAGAATGAAGCACTAGTGAAATGTAATCAATATGAACGTTCCCTCACATCGTATTTATATAAATAATAGCTATATTTATCGACGGGTTTATGTGTTTGTTTATGCTGGAAATGGTTCAAATGGTCGTCGGTGTGTCCAAATGGTACCTAAGGGCGATTCTAAGTGGGCTTAGTTGATTTTTGGAAGTTTTCATGACCGGGGCATTGCTCGATTTATAAAGTTTAGGAAATTTACCACTTTTGGGGGGTATAAATATCCAATAACCGAGAACAGTGCCGTTTTATTGCCTCGATTTGGGTGGCGATGGATTTTATGGTTTTGTGGTTTTTTTGCGTTTGTTTTGAATTCTTTCTAATTTTATTCGTTTTTTTTTGCGATTTTCTTTCAGATATGTAATCAAATGATAAACATATCTCATGTGGTTTATTTAGTGATGATGTGACTGCTAATTATCGTGGGGAGTGTGAGACCAAAAATATTGGATATATATTAGTTTTGTGTTGCTAAAATACCGTTTTGTTTTCGTATATATTGTTCCGTTTTGGTTTCGTCTAATTCGGACGTTTTAACATAAGTTTAATTGGAACTGAATTGAGCTAAGTCGATAGGTGCGAAAATTATTGTATGTTCAAATTCGGTTATTTTCGCACTGCGAGGTTAAAAGAAAAGCCTGTTTGTGTTTTGCGATGCTAAAATGCCGTTTTGTTTTTCGTATATATTGTTCCGTTTTGGTTACGTCTAATTCGTACGTTGGGCATAGGTGTATTCCGCATTGTATTGACGAGCCGAGACGATAGGTGCCAAAATTATCACTGTATGTTAAAACTCGGCAATCATATATTTATATATTATATACTATTACTATAATGTTTTGTGTATGTATATTATATATATATATATATTAACATATATTCGTAATTTTATATATATATATACATCGGCATCAGTATTACTACATTCTACGACTGAGATGGGCAAAAATACCAGGAGTCGCTGAATTTCACCTTACTTTGGTCGGAGATAAAAACTTTTGGTAACAAAATCAAAAATTTAAGGGGCCAAACGTTCGAGGATGGCCGTGGCCAATATGGGTTAGTCCCACTTCCCCTATAGTGGAAACCCGGGACTAAGCTTAGTCGTAGCCGTAGACCTAGGTACAGACTTAGCCTTAGGCTTAGACGGACGAAATATATACGTATACGATTGTTTCTGATGGCGAAAAGACTCGGAAAATGGAAACGGTTCAGAAAATAGGTTTATATTTAGGACAACAATATTTTTCCGTTTTTTTGTTACCAATTGTCCATCCATGCTGCCGTATGTATAACTTTATGTGCCATTCGAAATGCGTTAACCAACTGAGCCGAATTGGTTCATGGAATGATGAGTTACACCGCGACTTAGACATAGGCTCTGTGTTTAAGCACTTGATTGTTGGTAATGCCTTGTTAATGCATGAACCGACTTATTTGTTTAACTTGAGTATCGTTGAACTCTTCTCTTCATGCAATTCGATAGATGTATAAAATCTTAAATGTGGGTTTTTTCGAAAATTTTGGGTACCAAGGAAGGTTTATTGGTAAATCAGAAATTTCGAAAATGAATAAAAATTTCATTATAATTACTGCGCCAACGGACATCTTCTGAACAGCCTTTTCGAGTCTGAGTCTAATGATACCAAAAATGTTGTCATGTGTTCAGACTTGCCGAATTTTGGAGTGGGGATTGACCGAAACGATTCTAAAATACTACTGACTGACATTATTACCGTTACGTGATGGCTAAAGTACCAAACACTGATCTCAATGACGATCATGTGTTAACAGGTGAGAATTTTGAGCCGCAGCACAGTCTAGTCGGTCCGGTTACAAACGGATCGAAACGTGATGTAACCACGGGCCCGGCTTACGCCAATCGTTTTCTGATCCATTCCGGGGATGACCCTGCCCGGTCCGTTTCGAAAAATTATAGGCTCAAACTACGAAATGCACGTGTGCATGTAATGTATGTGCTACCCTGTATGCCGCAGTAATAGCACTTATAACACCTAAGTATTATAGCTGTTACTTTTATCAAAAATAGGTCGATGTTGCTATGATATTGAACAAGAATTAGCAATTGAGTATTGAAACCGGATATTCTGGGTTTTTTCTTTTTTTCTGATAGTTAAGATACGACGTTTTGAAGAGCTAAAACATATCTGTTATTTTTAGTATTTCGCTAGCAGATGCCGATTTTACGAAACAGGTCTATAAAACCATAGGTTTGTTTTTTAAAATTTGCCGTGCGGCTATTTCATCTGCCTTGTAATTTTTTTGTGCGGTCGGTTAAATCAAACGACGGCTCTCGACACCGATTAATGGATTGTTCTTTGGAATCAAAATAGACAGTCTGATATCAAGAATTAGCCTTATTCTTACTGTTACCAGTCGGCTACAAGAATCCATGGATTCAAAACACGCGAGGACGGGGCCGACCGTGGGATTAGGGCGGCGATTGACCTTGGCATCAAACGGGCCGGGTCGCCGAAAGAATTTAGGCCAGATCTCACCTGTATTATGTGTGACATACATTCATCAATACCTACGTCAATATATGACATACAAATGACATATATATGTTTTTGAAGAACATAGACATTTCTACGTAGTGATATAGTGACAATTTGTGGCCACAAACGCCTGACATTTTCCTTCCATCAAAATTTACTATGCCGTTACTATAAAATGCATTGTGATTTTCTCATCATAGCGCAGTTACACTTTTTCAATTCAACTAAAATTTATATGCTAATCTTTTGGAGTTTGGATTGTGAAAGACGTTTCGGTTAGGAAAACTGGTTTCAAATAGTTGAGAAAAAGAACTTGGCCAGAGCTAAACTTAAGAGCTTTGGCATTCTACCCGTATGCCGTGCGTGATAACTCTTTGGAAAATAATATTGGTTACCCACCATGCCGTGCCCCCCAAACGGTTTCATAATTTAGCTTACGTCCTGGGCCAAACCTCGAAGTTTAACAAATTTTCTGTTTTCCCTTCCAATGTAAATGGTGACCTTGCCACCCTCCCGCGGCAATATAAATCCTGTGCACTCCCCACGCGTTCCTATCATTCTATGCTCGAGTTGCGTAGAAGCGGATAATTAAAATTATATTCGATTTAGCTGTTGTTACCACTTATTTCGGTATATATTTGAATTTTGAACGCCTGGAAACAGAACATAATTTTCATGAACGTGTCACTCTCAGTTAAACAGTTACATACCTTGATACTGGTAATTTACGGTATGTACGACGGCGTTATTACGGCTTTGATTTTTCGTAGAGAACACTGATATGGTATGTTTTGTAAACTAGACTGTGGATGATTAAGTTTGACTTCGGCTCCTTGATGAATGGGGCAGTCAGCTTAAAATTAATTCGCCGTTTTGTGTGACGTTCTCAGGTGATCTGTTGCTATGTGCCACGAACTTTTGGAACCAATAAACTAGCTAATAATATACAAGACCTCTTCAGGTATGGAATTCATACGAATACAAGATTTCATATTAAATAACCTTAAGATAGACTAATGATTGTCGTTTGGCGTACGGTAAAGTTTTTGATATAACAAGAAGTAGTTCAATTTAATGTAAATAATTGTAACACAAGCTTTGGAAAAACACACAGTGCATAAAGTATTATGGGCTGCACGTAAGCTTATGGTGTTCAGAGCGCCACGTGTCGAAATTCTGTTATAGCCGTCCGCTGAGTATTCATCATTGCCTGAGACGCCTAAGGTGTACTTCAAAGAAGCGTCAAGAACCGACTCAATTCCGATTCGAATGTGGGTGTTTAATTTAATTTGGGCGGTTCCCAAATGCTGATATTTTGAACGAGACCCGTGCATTAAATTCAAGTCGTCAATGTATTGACACATTTTGAATTATTTTAGCAAAACTAAAATTTTTTTGGAAACTATTTTATTACTGAAGTAAATACATAAAAATAATTCTGCTGTAATTGATAATTCCATAGAATTATACATATATTAGGTTGCGTGCCCGTACAACGTTCGCGGCACTCACAATTTTAAGTCTGTCCCAGTAACGACAATTTGAAAACCTTAACGCAGACAGGGTACAAGTACTTGGGGTTGACGGTTTAAGTTTTTTACTCGCTACTAACTGTATCTAGTAGGCTTGTGCGCGATTGAAATGCAATTTTCCCGTTTGTGAATGGCTTAATTATAGTACAACTGTTCCACATATGGATTCCTAACTATGCGTCGTTATTTTCAGTCGGCATGTTTGATGATTCCGGCTATCATATCCTAATGCTTTTATCAAACTTGACTGCATAATGTCGTTTTTGTTGCGTGTCCCTGTATTTTTTTAATGTTTGCAAGGTCCATTTAACAGTTGGGTCTATCATGTAATGTATTGCAATGTGAGCGTAGAACTTACGCGCTTAAGTCTTGAACCCACAGGTAGCGAAGAACTGCTAAAAGGTACTGGTTACCCGTAACACAGAGGTGTTCGCGATTAGGCCAAGTATGGGCTGAAATTTTGTGCTACGGGTAGCATGTAAACCCGCTGGTAGAGGCTATCCTCAACGTGTACAACCCTCCATGCTTAGTAGTGAGCACTATTATTGTAAAACGACTAGAGGGCTCCGTTTAGTGAGTGCTGTCTAGAAGACATAGTGCACCCATTTAATGAGCAATGGTCTGAAAACACCACGGTTATCTTGAGCAAGCGCTTTCCAAATTACTAGCTTATTTCCTTATAGTTGGCGCTTCAGGGTTTCCTTTATTGGTCAGTTACGCTGACATCTAATCAAAACGTGTAAATTGTACCCGTATTGGGCGCTGTTTAGCAGAGTGGATGGGGCATTGCATATCTAAAAGGCTTTTTAGTTGGGTATCTGTTCGAAAAGCTAAGCTATATGTTGGCTAAGTGCTGTAGCAAATATTATGGGTTGGGGGTCTGGTAAATTTTATAATGTCCTGAGTGGCTCGTTGGGCGCTAGCGATATGGGCGACGAAAGTAGGTCACCTTCTCTGGCATTGCCTCTTTGGAGAAACCCACTAATACAGAATTATTATGTGACTAAATGTAAGAGAATGGTTTAAATTCAATAATGATGAGCTTCCGATGTAGGTTTTTATTTGCGGTGTTCGCGGGCTCGAAAAAATTCTCAGGTACTGGCTTAGTTGTGGTCGTGGACAAGCCTCAAATTTTGGATCCCTGAAAACTTGGCGGTTTTCTCCGGCACTCGTCGCAGAAATTACTAGAATTCATTTACTGGTTTCTTTATTGAGCAGTGTGTGCTGTCATGGAAATGACTAAATTGTTCTCTTTATTGGGCGCTGTTTAAAAGACTGGATGGTTCATCTACTGTATTGGGCGCTATCTAGAAAGCTGAATTAACTAATCTATTTGGTGCTTCGATGCTGGTGGAATTGATGATTGGGTTGCTCAACTTCACAATGTCCTTAAGTTGTAAAGCTTCGGTATAGGGTGGGTTATGGGTAGAAAGGGAGGTGGGCGACGAAAGGCGGTCACGTTCTCTGTGTCGTGTAGCCTGGGCAGTGAAAGTCGCTGACAAAAAATTCACTATCATAAAACTAAATGCACTAGAATGGTTTAAAGTCAATTATGATGAATTGTAAAGCGATCGGTGTAGATTTACAACTTTACCTAAAAATTCTCTGAACCCGCCGTGACGGGCCTAGTGGCGGTAGACAGGCGCTTTAATTTTCGCGGGTTCAGCAATTTTTATCGCACATACCTCCGTTTTAAGGCGGATGAATCGATCGAACTGTGACGAGGGGTAAGGTAGTGTCAAACTTATACTCTACAGCTGTTTGCGTTTTACGAGAAAAAATTCGAGCAGACATCGACGGAACTGCAGCTGCCTCCTGTTGAATAATCCAGTAGGCACATAGAAAATATGTTCCTTATTATGTCTTTAGAGCCAAGAACCAGTAGTCCGTCATCGGCAGCGTCCCACCGCTTGACTACTACGCAACGTGACGTAACAACGGTAGCCAGTAAACAACCACCCTTGTTGTTTGATCTCCCACCGGCAAGACCTCATAGCGCAAGTCCTTCGCATCTTTCGCCCCAGCTGCGAGTTGGACGGTTTGATTCGTACGAAGCCCGCGGCGCTCAACAACAGCAACTATCCCAGCAGTTCGAACAGTCCAAAGCCCCGAAAAAGTTGATCGTTATTGCCGAAAGTCCGCAAACACCAGGTGAGTGACGAGTGTGAAATGGTCATTATTATTACTAGTAGTCGTCGAGCAAAAGCGAGTTGTTCAAACAACCGCCACGAGGTGTTTTTAAGGCTCCTAAATTTTTACAAAAACGACTTGAACGTTGTTGCTTGAGTGAATTCTTATATTTAATCGACACATTTTACTGAGTAATCATGATGTGTCTTGAAACAAAGAAGATTATTCATCGTCACGACTCATTTTTTAAAGTTTCGTTAATTAATAATCGAATATTTTAAAAAGTTTTCATAGCATTCATCGTAATAAGGTTAAAAAGCTCGAATGATGTGTATATATGTAAGACCAAGGACCTGGCAAAACTTGCCGTTTCTGTTTAATTTTTTGGTTTGTTTATTAACTAGAGTCCCCGTGCCTAGCTATGTCTTTGATTACAACTACTGATCTGTTGTAGACAACCAGGTAACAACAACTGCAACTTCACAATCGCCGCCAGTACCCGTTGGCGTTAAATTTAGACATTCAAAGCCTCGACAGAGCCCTACAATCGCTTCAGCTTCATCGAGTGCAAGCGCAACACCGCACGCATCTCCGTCGAAGAGCAAGCCAGGTACGCGGCTAAAGCCTTCGTCTGAAACCGCTCAATCTTCAATTGATCTCTCGGCTACCGCTTCTACAACAGCTCAAATCATCCAAACTTCTTGGTCCGGAGAAACAGCTACCATTGGAGCACCAACAGCAACCACAACTGCAACGGTAGCCGATACAATGGAGAAATTTGTGATTCCACAACAGGCGAAAGAATTTGGAGCGACGCCGTTTACGTCTAAAAAGGTGAATGGTCTTCAAGATGGTTTGGCTGGATGTGCAAAATGAGACGTAGTATGACACGCTGACGATGATTTCCCGTTTAGTTGAAACGGAGCGAGCGGAGTTCCCATAAATCTGGGCTCTCCAAATTGGGGATTTGAACCACCTGGCATTACAAGTTACTCCTAGCAAAAAAGGAGTGCCCCCAGGTTCGTAACCCCTGGCAAAATTTTGGGCTCGACCGGTTCGTAACGCCTCGTTGCAATTTTTTGTTTTTAATCGTTCCGTACATAAAATTTGATCAAAACTCGTACTAAATTTCTAACTTGAAGCCAAATATTTCTTAAATTTTATCAAAATTTGTTTCAAAATTAGGTTTTTCGCTCCATTAACATTATTTTGGCTGTGTTTGTGACACGATTTTTAACTGTTTTTCTCTTGACGAAATGCCCCCTGGAAAAATCGTGCGCTCCGGGTCGAAGCCAGGGGCAGCGGTTCATGCCCCTTGGCAAAATTTTCAGCGAATGGAGAGCCCAGCAAATAGATTTGCTAGCGGCTAAAATCGTAAAAAGTTCTTTTTATCCGTCTGTAGAGATCATAATTCGTCACCGGATGAATTTATCTTCCTAATTTTTTTTATTCAGTTCCATATTTTATTCTAAATTCAGTCTATTTGTGTCCTTTCATTAGATACTAAATCATTAAACCACGTCCCTCGGGTCAAAATAGCGCCAAATGGGTCAAGGGTCACATTTTGTGAATTTTGGCGATTTGGATCTTTATCTTTCGCGCCCTATATTTCGAGATATAGGCTTCGTAGCGATAAAATGGATACCTTCTCTCATCGAGAGCCGCAACTTTGCTGTTATGCATTTTTTGTCAGAACTGCCGTTATCACGCTACTAGCGTAAGCTTAAAAATACCCCAAAAAGTTAAAATCTCAAAAAATTACAGAGCAGTTTTTTGTTTGGTGGAGTGAACTATGGGATTTTAGGGTTATTTAACATGTTAATCAACTTGGTTTCGTTATTTTCACCCCTATGACTGCGTTATTAACACCGCAGTATGGTGCCGTTGCGAAATTTGGTCAATTTTGGCACCAAAAATAGTCAAAATTCACCACTTTTCCAATATAGATGTATGGTGGTCAATCGAACGTGTTTATAGGTTTTCGGGGTTAAATACTATAGAAGCAATTGTATGTGCATGGTATGCAGCAAGTAAGGCAAGTTTTAGGGCACTCGTGTAGACAAAGCCTGTACAGCAACAAAATATATCGTTATCTTTACTTAACGCCTAAGCCGTAGTCTAAGCTTCGCCTTTTGTATAAGGCTTACCCTAAGACTAAGTCGTGGATTTGCCCCCACCCCCCGCTCTAAGCTGTACTTTTTTCTAAACATACATCACTCATTGTGGATTACTGCAGAGGCTTTCTACACGAGTGCCAATGGTCTGTATGCGCAGAGAGATAAACACGGATTGTTTCATCTTGCTTTGCGAGTTACTAGTGTTTGCTATAGTTCGCTAAGTTACGGACAAAAAATAAAATTGGTCTCGAAAAATTTGTCCTATTACAGTTTATTTGTATCGTCTAATTTTTTACGATTAGTAGTGATTCACCGACACTTCGGAAAAGGTTTGTTTTCTGCGTGCAACTGCATAAGGCAGAGCAATGGATAAGCATCTGCACTTAAGATAAGTCGTTGAGCTAAACATTCATTGGTTCTAAAGTGACACTTTAGATTACCACAGTGGAAGTTGGAAACGACTGTCGTTCTTCTCACGCTAGCGAGCGAACAGTGATCAAGCAGCCAACGGTCATTTCTGGCACCCGTTGCTGTATGCCATGTTAACCGAAGTAATTAAAAATATATATCTCTAGGACTCTCAATACAATATTGGGTGATCGTAGTTATGAATGGATACATTGTTATGTGGGTAAAAATTTAAAAATAAAAAGCTTTCGCTGTCTGCACATAGTTTGCTAACTGTATCATGGTTGTTTATCTTTGTTATATTCAAATCAGCCGTATCCAGCGACGACGATTGAAATGAACCTGGTACCTAACCCCCAACGGAATTAGGGACGTAACTTTTGGGGGCAGAAGTAAAACGTGTGCAATGCCGTTCCCGGTATACTAAGCTACGGCCTTTGTATGAGCCTTCACTTTTTAAGCCTAAGTCAAGCGGCTCCCGGCCCGAACCCTACCCGCCCACTAAGCTGTTCTTAGCGATATAACGGCCGGCCTTTGAAGGCGACATGGGCCATCGCGATTACTTGAGTATATTTTTTCAAAGAAACCGCCACGCCCACTTTAGCATCATGTCTTTTTCGGTGTGAAAGCTGTGTGGTGGAATAAAAGCTGCTGGGCATAAGTCTAATATCGGGGCCCAAGAAATGAAAAAAATTTTTTGCTCCGATTTGCCTAAAATTTTGCATACGGGGGTTTTCCAGTATGGGGAATTCATTTTTGACACTTTTAGCGAAAAAAAATTTTTTGACCAAAAAAATGTTTTTTGACCCAAAAAATTTTGAAAAAATTTTTTTTGCCCAAAATCCACCCAAACCATTCTTTGACGCCAACAGAAAAATCAACATATTCAACTTACTTTTTGGATTTGATGCAGTGCAGCTTGGTGAGCGCAACTAAGCAGCATCTCTTAAATTTCGTCGAGAGTCCTTCTTCATAATACACTTTGCGCTGCGTGCGACTGGGCGCTGCGTTGCTGGCTGTCTTAGCTAATTGCAGGGATTCCTCTCTGCAATATGACGCAGCATGTTGAGGAATGCAAGTTGAAATGTTTGACCGTAGCGTTGGCGCCACATGAATTCATCCAAGTGGCTGGGGACCATCGCGTCAGTTGTGCCGTACATTGCTTTGAATTTCTGTTTTGCGTTCCGCCACATGCATTCAACATGGTTGGTATGCGCCCCCGTAAGCGGATCAACAAAGTGGTGCGAATGGTTAACGGTTTCGTGGAAGTACCCCAAACCGTTGAGACCATTATATTGGCATGCTTTTGGGGGCAACGCCACTTGAAACCAGCCACACAGGCATCCCGTGTCATGGTCATTTCACGTGCACAAACCGGACACTCTACTTGAGTGTGTATGATGTTATGCCGCTGCAAAAATGCAACGGCAGCTCGTTCGTCCCTTAGCTGTTCTGTTATCTCAAAAACATCCATTTCCAAAAAGCATTCGGATCCAAACAAAAACTAAGCAGGCGGTAAACGATGAAAGTGTTACAAAATTAGCTAGCGTGAGAAAAAGTAAACGAAATGTGAGAAGCGTGAGAAATCAAAAAAATTCAAAAAAATTCGTTGGCATCAAAAAATGGTTTTGGGTGAATTTCGGCAAAAAAAATTTTTTTCAAAATGTTTTGGGTCAAAAAAAATTTTTTTGGTCAAAAAATTTTTTTTCGCTAAAAGTGTCAAAAATGAATTCCCCATACTGGAAAACCCCCGTATGCAAAATTTTAGGCAAATCGGAGCAAAAAATTTTTTTCATTTCTTGGGCCCCGATATTAGACTTATGCCAGCTGCTGTACATAATAGTAAACCTTGATGGATTACGATATATATATATATATATAATATTTGTACATACACATTAGTGTTTTTATACATTATAAGTCGGCATTTTATTTAACCTAAAATATACAAAAAATAGACATTTGTTTGTAAACATCGCCAGGTACAATACATATTCTGCGCATGATTATTATGAATACTTTTTAGTTAAATACACCTGCCCGATATTTTTATATACAACACATATTACTAGCTATGTAATTTTTTTGAATTTGAAAAAACCAGCATTGTAAGCTTAAAACTGTTCAGTCAGTATTCTAGTTTGATTCGAGCTATTTTTTTCTGTATTTTCGTGAATTATAGTGTATTTTTGAGAGCTGTCTTTCTAGTGGAGTAATAAATAATATTAGTTTTCCGTTTTTGTGTATGTAGCACCGCGGACATCGACAACAAGGATTTCATTGTTTATGTTCTATGGTTTGAAATAAGTGGTTTTAAAGGTTTTTAGAATAATGCATCTTAAAAGAGTAAATTGAAGTTAAATTTATGTTTCATCAAGGGCTCCATTGATATCCGCGTTTTGAGGTTAATTGTAGGGTTTAAGGACTTTTATAGACGTTATATATGGGTTCGGGGTTTACGCTTCAGTGTGTTTTTAATGTTTCTATTGTTGGTTTGAGGGGTTTTTTAGGTGTAGATTTAAGTCTATAGACGTTGCCCGGAGATGCTTTTTGTATCCAGTGGCAGGATTTTTATGGGCGAAGTTTTGTGAAGTTGAGATGCAAAAATTTTCTGCTTTCGCCTCGCAGGTATTTTTTAACTTTTGAGAGTCTGTCTCGGACAATCGAAGAACTAACAGTCGTAGCTTGCCATAATGCTCTCAAGCAACGGAAATAACCGAAATTCTTAACGTACCAAAAATGTATCGAGAAATTAATGTTTATCATTGAATGTGTCTGTTGTATGATGCGTTTTACTGATGTATTAAATGTGCTGTGCGGCTATCACGTTGTACATGTTCGCCCCGCCGGAAAAAGCCGGCTACGTCGCCGTTTACGTTGCCAGTTTAGTAGAGCTTAAGTATCAATTTTTGTAATTTTAGTTTTGGGGTGATCATCATTTTCAAATCTCCCTAAGCCATCTCAAGTAGTATAAACCTATCACAGTGTTCTTGAATTTCAGGAAGCGTGGTACAAAATATGTCAGACGTATTCAAATGTGACAAACATGTTTTTCAAACTTTAATTCAACAAGTTAAACGTATAGACGACATTAACGGTCCGTGTCGTAGTGGAAAATTCGAATTTCTCAGGTCGCTGAATTCCGTAATATTTTTAACGTGTTTGCTTAATTTTTGACTCTCCAATCTGCTGGTATTGTTTATAGCGTTTACCCCAGTGCATAGCTGCTAGTGGCATCCTCAAGTTTGGACCGTCTATGATTTCGTATATTTTCAATATAATGCTATATATAATTTGTCAAAGCTGCCGAAAATGATGGGCTGATTTTTATGAAACGTATTTGTGACTGCTAAACATCGCTCCCTTGTAGTCATACCACTCGTGGGTTAGCCCATCTTTTAGTGTATATTAAAAATCTGAGTATCAACATTAGGCAATTTTAAACGATATCTTTGTCATTAATTTACAAGCATAGGAGAGACGGCTCGAGTTTTTTGGTACAGATATAGTTTTGCAAAATATTAATCGTTTCAAAATAGTAAATTTGTCTTCCTATATATATATCACATATATATATATATATATATATGTATATATATATATATATATATATATATATCTGTATTGTGTACACTAAATTGCAAATCGTACTTATTCTGCGTTCTCCCAAACCAAATGCACAGGAATTGGGCCGGGCCGGCGGACAACCGATTATAAAGGATTTTGTAACACTGGGCCCGGCCGGGCGGTCATTGTCTGAAAGAGCCTGATGGCCAGGTCCAGTGCGAAACATAAAAATGCCAAATTATGCAATGCTCTTGAGTATGTGATTTATGTACTGTGCCGTGTGCTATATACCATAACACACTGTATATAGAATTTTACATGTGTGTTTTTGCTTTTATACCACCTATTTATTCTGCCCTACGCTGTTAACAATAATCAACGCATTGGTGTTTTTGCATGTGCAACAGACAATCCCATACTGGCTTCTCCGTAGATGGGAGGGAAGGCCCCAGCACCGACGGGATTTCGGCGACCCCCCCCACAGGTCATGCTCCCAGGTAAATTTTAGTTTCTTCCCAGGTCAATTATCACTATTTTCAGGCGACACCAAAAATGATCGCCCCATCAAGAAAAGATTATAACAAATCACGATGTCAAAGCTAGCTTGCATTTCGACTATTTATAAGACCTTCGTAAAATGAAGTGCTGACCGCAGAAATAAGTATTTTCGGTGCTTAAACAACTTAAACAATAAATATATGTACCAAAAACAATGGGAGAAATGTTGTGTGTGCTCGAAAAACACGAAAAAATGCAATTCTAACCCCCACCCCAGTTGCCGTGGGGTACGCTTTTCCGCCATGTAAGCTGGTGGAAATTCGCCCAGGTATTTACAGTTCCCTAGCAAGGAGCTGGAAGCCTCCCGACTTAAAGCTCCCAAGTAAAATTTAGGTTCTGCGGAGAGGCCATTCATATAAACTCTCATCCACATTCTACGCGATACCAGTCACCTGCAGCAGTTAACGTGCTCAGAAAACGGAACTTGTTCAGAACGTAGTGGAGATTGTGTGTTGCAGGGTGAAATCTTAAATTACGTCTGTGTGTGTGTGTGATAGGCCACATCTCGGGAACGCCTTAACCAATTTTCATGATCTTATGCTCATTCGAACCGGCATAGTCCATTTACCGTGCACATTCCCGAGCTTTCTTGATTTGGGGTCTGGTTCCGGGGTCAGGAGTCAAAATGTGGGTTTTTGGCCCCATTTTACCCCATTTTAGTACCATTCACGGAAGCAAGGTTATTTTTATCTTAACTTTCGAATTGTTTCTCTGGATGGTTTTATTTCATAGTAAAATGATAAATGCCGGTGTCTCTTTTTTTGTTTTTCCATTAAGGATCTGGTTCTGGATTTATGGGGTTTCATGTACAGGGGTATGGCGTCCCAATGGCTCCTCGACCCAAAATTTGAAAATTTGTTCTGACGTCGTGGACGGCTGATAAGTTTCACTTGGGGGTTTTCAGGCATGGGAAACTCATTGCCGGTATTGGTTTTGCTCTATGACCCATGGTTCAATGGGTATGGCGCCCCCATAATTCGGGTCAGAGGTCAAAAGGGTTTTCACCCCATTTTAGTAACCTTCACGGAAGCAAGCTTATTTATATCTTAAGTTTCGAATTTTATCTCTGGTTGGTTTTATTTCATAATAAAATGATAAATGCCGATACCTCTTTTTTGTTTTTCGGTTAAGGCTCCGGTTCTAGAGTTACGGGGTTTGAGGTATGGTGCCCCAATGGTTCCCCGACCCGAAATTCGAAAATTTGTTTTGAGGTCCTGGGCGGCCTAAAAGTTTGACTAGGGGATTCTTGGGCATGGGAAACTCATTGCTGGTATTGATTTTGCTCTGTTACCTATAGGTACGGGGTATGGCGCCCCAAAGGTTCGGGGTCAGAGATCTAAATTGGGGGTTGTCACCCCATTTTAGTACCCTTCACGGAAGCAAGGTTATTTTTATCTTAACTTTCGAATTTTTTAATCTGGATGGTTTTATTTCATAGTAAAATGATAAATGCCGATGCCTCTTTTTTATTTTTCGATTAAGGCTCCCTTTCTGAATTTATGTGGTTTGAGGTACGGGGGTCTGGCGCCCAATAGTTCCTGGACCCAAAATTTGAAAATTTGTTTTGACGTATTGGGCGGCTGATAAGTTTTACCTGAGGGTTGTCGGGCATGGTGAACTCATTTCCTGTATTGGTTTTTCTCTATGACACACGGTTCAATGGCGCCCCAAAGGTTCGGACTCAGAGAGGAAAATAAATGTTTTTTACCTCATTTTAGTACGCATGACGGAAGCATGATTATTTTTATCTTAACTTTCGAATTTTTTTCTATGGTTGGGTTTATCTCATAGTAAAACGGTGAATACTGATGCCTGTTTTTTGTTTTTAGATTACGGCGCCGGTTCATGGGGTTTTTAGATTACGGCGCCGGTTCATGGTGGAAGAACCACGGGGTTTTCATGGCACCCCCGTGGTTCTTCGACCCAAAATTCGAAAATCTGTTCTGACGTCCTGGGCGGCTAAAACGTTGTACTTGGTGGTTTTTGGGCATGGCAAACTCATTGCTGGTGTTCATTTTGCTCTGCGATCCATGGTTCTATGGGTGCGGGGGTATAACTCTGCCATGGTTCATCGATCCAAAATTCCTAATTTTACTGTCACGTCCTGGGAGATGACAGCCTGCACTTGGGGGTTTTGGGGCATGCTAAACTTATTGCCGGTGTTAGTTTTGTTCTAACGTGTGTGGTATTGTGTGATATCCCCATATAGCATATCGACGTATGCTATCGAGAGCTGATTGGCTTGCACGCAAAAGGCGTAGGTGTACCTATGCTTCACTACGTTGTGCAATCTCGATAGAGTTGCTAGTCTTTTGGTGATATTGGGCCGACGTCGATTTTTAATGGCTGGTACCAGGCTGAATAGTTTCGAACCGTTATTATCTCTATTGGGAAGCACAAAATGGCATATATGCACTCGAGTCGCCAGTGTGAAACAATTTTAGGACCATTATTTGCCATATATCAAATTAACAAGCCATAGCGTAATCAGGTAGTATGGGTACAAACAAGTACTGAACAGCATTGGAAACGGTGTCACATGTCGTAATGGCAGCGGCAGGGTGTCGGAGCCCTACCTCTCAGATAGACCGGTACGTACAGGCAACGGTGTCGAAAGCAACAATAGCATAAAGGAACAGTGTAGGCGACAATGTCCCAACACCCATCCCCTCTCAGAACGGTACATAGCAAATCTACAGTTACACCTTTGCCTTTTATGCATCAGACATGAGGCTACAAGCCTCCGTCTAGGGTGGGTGGTGTGGTAGCCCTGCGACTAGCCTGACGATAGTACAGACCCGTCAAAAACAAATTTAATGAAATTTATTATCATTGATGTTGAATAAACGAAATTTCGACGAAGTGCAGTTTTGACTGAAACCCTTTGATTGTATTTTTTTCTGAACGACGTGACTGAACTTGGTTTAGAGTTAGCTGCGGTACCTATTTCTTAGCATTGTAAAATATGAAGTGTAAGTGTCGCATTGCAGTACATGCATTTGGGGATTTTGTATGCGCGGTGTTGTTAATTTGTCAACTCAACCGACTCCGAGTGCAACTGTGTGACTTCCAACCAATAAATAGAGTGAGGCTAAACACAATCGTGCCTATAAATTGCTGAACGCACGGCTGTCAATCTGCTGAGAAGCTGAACAGTAGCTGAGTTGTCTAGTGCGTTTTCCACTTTGATATGGCATTGTATTTGTAGCTCAGGTTCATATTGTGTTTATGCTTGTGCTATGTTACAAATACATGTGTTGCTATTAGTCCAAAAAAACGATCATGTAGTCAGCATCAGTAAGATCCCTTACGACACTCCTCCCGATAATACAGCACCACTATCGTTCCTTTCCAATTAACAGTTAAGCTGTTAAATGTTGCGCCGCCAACGTCAGTACTATCAAAGATCAAGTTACGCGGATATCCACAATACAGCACCAATAACAATTCAAACGCAACGACCTATACGATTACGAACGGGACAGCTATAGCTATTTCTATAGCTGCAAGTAAGCCTCATCATGTATTCTAGTCTGAATATACAGGGGCAAATGAATAAATGGAGCGTTTAAATAAGTAAAAAAGGATATAATAAGAGCATGAGAAAAATGCGGTTAGCGACTCCGACTTCTGATGCCGGAATAGAAGATTCAGTTTACATGGATGCCACCGTTATAGAGGCGGATATTAGGCCGAAAGTGCATTTAGGTGGTACAGGTGTTACATCTACTTTGCCAGTGATAGACCCCGTTAGGGCTGAACAGCATACAGTGGCGGCGCCATTGCCGACTGCTCAGGTTTCAACTTTCGATATCCCGTCAGTATCTACAATGGTTCAGTCGGTACCAGTTGTTGTGTCTACCTCGGTTATATCAGCTCCAACTTTGGCGACTGTAGTCTCGACTGGCCTTACGACTGTACCAACTGGTACTGCTTCTGCTGCGTGTACACATTGTTCGCATACGCACGCTGTCGCGCCTGCCCCTGCGCCAGCGCCAGCGACGGCGACTGCTCCTGCCATGCCACCGATTGTGGTTAACGTGCCACCTCCGAAGGAACCGGTTAATATCGAAAGGTATGATGGCACATCAGACTTTGCTACATATTTTCGTAGGCTAGAAACGGAGTTTGAACTAGCAGGTGTGGAAAAGTCAAGTGATAAATTTCGTACACTGCGTAAGAAGTTAACGGATGCAGCTCGCAGTTTTATTGAACTATTAATGACTGGTCCAGAAGCGCCGGAGACATACGAAGACCTAGTGTATGAGCTGCACGAACGGTTTGCAGAAAGTAGAGAATTCGTAGATGAAGTCCAGAGGTTCCAACAAATGAGTCAAAGAAGTTCCGTGGCCGATTTCGCGGATGAGTTGGAATTGCAGTGGCGCAAGCGAATTGTTCCGTTGGAACTTGGTGATAGACACGCAGCCAACCTGTTGCGCAATACGTTTTTGCGAGGAATACGACGTGGGTTACGTTCACGCCTGATCCATGGTGATCAGTGGTCTTTTTATGAGTTGAAACGCCGAGCCGTACAAATTGAGCGCACAGAAAAATTATTAGCGGGACCCGAGGAGGATGGAACTTCGCCACGATCCACAAATAGATCGGTTTCTCAACGGTCTTGGAGACCGAGCCAAAATGCTAGTGGTAGTGATGGAGCGACACCACGACGGAACAATGGTCGGCAGGCTCCAATGCGCATGAGTAGCGGAAACCAAAGTAACGACGTGAGAAACGGCCGCGTAGTAGAACGAGTTTCGGCAGCCTCGATTGTGTGTTATGACTGTGGTGCCACAGGGCATGTTCGTTCGCGATGTCCATATCGTGATGCACGCCTTCGTCAACAGGAACGCGGTATAGCGCGAGAAGGGATTTCTCGATCACCGCCAGTGCAACGTTCGTTAAATAATGCGGAATCCACAACGCCTAAGGAACTGTGGAAGTGTTACTTATGTGGTAAACCAGGTCACTTTGCTCGTGATTGTCGTCAGCGATCTGTGAACGTAGAGAAACAATTGACTGGAGATAATAGACGCCGTCCGGAAGCTAAGGCAGTACAATCTGTAGCTTTGGAGGCAATCGTTCGCCAAATGAATGATGTAGAGCGTCGCATGGATGGGCGGATGAATGATATTATTTCTCATTTGAAGTTGGACAGGAAAGTGGATGGGTCTGAAATCTCGCATTCACCATCACGAGTAGTGTTACCGAAGAATTCACGTCATCAAGTACTGGTAGAAAAGGTTCCTGAACGAGCCTTCGAAGAAAATTCGGAATTACAAAATGATACGCAAGTTTCGATAGCACAGGTAGAGATGTTAACTCGTCCTACCAAATCGTGTTTTTATGTTGACGTGCAAATTGATTCGTATAAGTTACGGGGACTGGTAGATACGGGAGCTCAAATGACGATCATGCTCCAAGAAGTTTATGAGGAAAATTTTAATCGGTATAAGTTGAACTCCGAAGTGATCCAGGTATTTGCTTTCGATGGTTCCCCAGCTAGTAAGACCCTGGGATGGTTCGAAGCATTGGTACATTTCGGGGAGCAGTCCCAGTATGTGCAAATTCACGTGGTACCGGATATGCCAGTTGCGATTGTCATCGGTGATGACATGTTACGGAAATTTCAAACCGTAATCGATTATCAGAAAATGCGGATCCTGGTCAATGATAAACTTGTACGGTCGTGGTCTTTGGTCCAACGTAAAGAAACAACGTCTGTGGAGACTGGTTCTGGAGAAATAATCAAGTCTGGAAAACTAACTGAAGTTCCAGTGGGTGCTTTTCATGTTTGCAGGGTATCTGTGGATACCGAAATTCCACCGGAAAGCACGAAGTTGGTACCGTGTAACATTAACACGACTAATTATAATGGACAAAGTGTCATGGTAGAGTCCGATATAGAGATGCGATTCCAGCGACCTATACTTTGTCCGAATGCGGTAGTTAAAGTACAAGAGGGAATGGCTTGGGTACCTGTTACCAATTTAGAACAGCAGTCGTATAAGGTAAAAGTTGATGACGTGATGTCACATGTTACTGAGATAGTGGATACCGTTGCTGTTACGTCGACGGAAAAACCAGCGATGACTGATGTCGATTATTCTAAAGTCGTTACCAATAAGATTCAGATTAGGGCGAAAGAAGCTAAACGCTTATATAGGGAGTTAGCAGCGGAAATAACGCTAGATAAAGAAGCGGAATTACCAGAAGGGGTATCCCTAAAGGAAGCGGTTGCTACCGAAACCGAAAAACGAATTTTAGCGCGGTTGTTAGAACGCAATAGCGATGTTTTCGGGAGTTCCACAACACCACTTAGCCGAACGAATGTTTGGCGACATCCTATCGATACTGGTGATACCAAACCTATTCAGCAACGAATGCGACGTGCACCTTACGTGCATCGTGAGGAAATTTCTAAGCAAGTCCAGGCTATGCTGGATGATGATGCGATTCAACCATCGATGAGTCCTTGGGCATCTCCTGTTGTTCTCGTCAAGAAAAAGACTGGAGATATGCGATTTTGTATCGATTATCGCATGTTGAACGATGTAACCAAGAAGGATAGCTTTCCTCTTCCACGAATTGACGATACGTTAAACGCCCTCAAAGGTGCGAAATATTTTACGACATTAGATTTGAAGTCAGGTTATTGGCGGGTAGAAATGGAACCTGAGGATGTCGAAAAGACAGCTTTCATTTGCCATGAAGGCCTGTTCGAATTTAAGGTAATGCCCTTCGGTTTAACTAACGCACCTGCTACGTTTCAAAGGATGATGCAAATCGTGTTGTCGGGCTATCTATTGGAATTTTGCCTGTGTTACATTGACGATGTTATCGTGTTCTCGCCAACGTTCGAAGAGCATTTGTGGGATATCCAATGCATGTTTAATCGTCTTCGTGATGCAGGGTTATCGATCAAAGGTAAAAAATGTGACTTTGTACGACGAGAAGTATTATTCTTAGGTCATGTAGTATCGGAGAGTGGAATAGCACCAGATCCAGCGAGAGTTCAAAAGATTTTGGAGTGTGAAAGACCCCAAAACGTTACGGAAGTACGTTCATTCTTAGGGTTGACCGGATATTATCGTCAATTTATCGAAGGTTATAGTCTTATCGCCGCTCCATTGCATGGATTGACAAAAGGACCGAGTAAGTTTAATTCGGTAGAATCTCGCTGGACGGACCAGTGCCAGATAGCCTTTGATAAACTCAAGGTTGCACTGACTACAGCGCCTATCTTAGCGTACCCGAATCCAGTGAAGCCATTTAGGTTATACACCGATGCTAGTAACGAAGGTGTTGGCTTTATTTTGACACAATGTGGCGAAGATGGAAAGGAACGAGTAATTCATTACGGTGGTAGAAAATTCCATGATGCTGAAACAAGATATAGCGTGACAGAAAAAGAATGCTTGGCCGTAGTACGAGCTATGGTGCAATTCCGGCCATATTTGTTGGGTAGTTTTACTACCATCGTAACCGATCATGCTTCCTTAGTACAAATTCTAATGAAAACTCGTTCCATCGATCTGCTAACACCACGCTTATTGCGTTTCGTAACGAGAATTCAAGAATTCGATTATGAATTGGTGTATAAACCTGGCAGACAGCACCTTAACGCTGACGCTATGTCGCGTCCACCAATTTTGAAATCCACGCTGAATAATGAGCCAGTTGATAATTCAGAAGTACACCAGAAATTGGATAACGAATATCCTGACGAAGCGTTAGTAAAACGAGAAGCTAATCTCTTAAAGATTGTGGGCGTAGTTACGCAAAGCCCTAACGTAGTGACTGATGAAAATGACGAAATAACCGATCCACAACCTGGTCCGAGTGGAATGCAGGTAGATGTTCCTGTGGTGGAACGGGATCTGAATGACTATTTTGCGATTGGTCCGCCATGGGAAGCGGATGAAATCCGACTAGCCCAATCTTTGGACCCATTTACACGAGGAATGGTTCGTTTTCTGGAAGACCAAGAATTGGATCCTGAGTTAGCAGAGGATTTGCAACGACAGATCTTGTTGCAGGAAGATAGGTTTCACGTTCGAGATGGTGTTTTGTATTACGTGAGCCGAAAACGTAGACCTGTTCGCGCAGAAGCGTGCGAATTTCGTTTGGTACTACCTGAGGAATTTAGAGTAGTTGTGATGGAACAGGCTCACACGACAAAATACGCCGGTCATGTAGGATATAATCGAGCGTTGGCTAAGCTCGAACGAAAGTTTTATTGGGTCACAATGAAGAAAGACCTCGAAGCGTTTATTAACGCATGTGTACCATGTGCTCGGCTTAAACCTGGTCCGAATCGTCGTGGACAGTTACAACCAATTCCTGCGATGGCCCCATTTCATATGGTAGGCGTAGATGTGATTGGTCCGTTACCAGTAACGCGTTCTGGGAACAAATATATAGTCAATTTTATTGACTATTTTACCAAGTGGCCAGAAGCCTTCGCAACGTCAGATCAAACGGCCGTGACTATTGTTGATTTATTGCTGAACAAGATAGTACCCCGACATGGGGTACCGCGTGTCATTTTGTCTGACCAAGGACCAGCCTTCACGTCTGAAGCGGCCAAGTTAGGAAGTCGAACGGTGTTCGCTACACCGTACCATCATCAGTGTAATGGTTTGGTGGAACGATGGAATCAAACGTTAATGGCTATGATAAAGCCACTTACTGAATTAGAGCCTAATAATTGGGATTCATATGTCGATAGCGCGCTTTTTGCATACCGAACTACGGTACATGTATCAACGGGCCAAACCCCGTTTTTTCTGATGCATGGTCGCGACCCAGATTTACCTCTAGAAAACCCGTTATTGTCCATAACGGAAGGTGAAGTTCCGACCAACATGTACAAAAACTGTTGGATACGTTGACTAGCACTTGGAAAGAAGCTAGTAAATCCGCACGTTTGGCCCAAGACGCCTATAAGCGATATTTTGATCGAAGAGCACGCATTCGTGACTTTTTGCCTGGCGATGTAGTGCTAATGCGAAGGCCGGAGAAAATCGATTCTCGTAGGATCACCAACAAATTTCATCCGAATTTCGAGCGACTATATCGAGTAGTCAAGGTACAAGGTCCTAATCTGGAGGTAATACGATTAGGTGATGCGCGACGTAAAAGTAAGACTTATAACAAGAGTCTGTTTAAGCATTTTGGTGGTGAGCCGCGCGATTATTTAGAATACGAGCAACGTTTACGCGCGATTGAAATCGATAGCGAAGAAATCGATTGGTTCTGTGGAGAATGCGGGCAGAGTTATGAAGAGGACCTCCGCATAGGTGAAGATGACGTCAACTGGATTGAATGTGATTACTGCCTCGAATGGTATCACTTTCGATGTGTAAAATTGGAGAAAGAGCCGGAAACGACATTATGGTATTGTCCGGCCTGTGTAAAACGATTATGTACATAAACGGTAAATACTATATAATTGTGCATACTTCTTATTCTATCTTTCTATTTTCCGGTGTTGAATGAAGCAGGCCAAAGTCGGGAAATGCGTATGGTATAGTCTTCGATAGCGATGAAGCAACGCTTTCACTAACTGGTTGGTTGCCAGTGCTGGCCCGTTAAAAAGATCCAATATGGTGGCCATGTGTACGTGAACAGGTAAAGTAATTTGCCTTTACTTCTTTTTCTGTCGTTTCTACTGTCAAATGGAGTGAACAATGGACAATGCATAGCGTAGCATAACAGTAATTCCTTGGCAATGGCTGAGTGCTAAGTGTGGGATCAGCAGCGTTATAGTGACGAGATAACTTCTAATGAAGATCTATTGCCGAGAACGGTCATGAGAACTGTCTAATTTCATCGAAGTAATGGAGCACTGAAGGTGCTCGCTACGCAGATGGAGTGTTAAGCATGACGTGTTCGATATGGTTTAAATGGAATAAAAAGAATCCGACATGGTGACGTTCTGATGGTGTGCTTTATAAACTGTTATAAACAATTATTGCATTTTAGATTTCAGGCGATCGTTATATACCGACGGCTACTTAAACAGCGATACGGTTTGTAATCAATAACAATTGTTATATTTTGCGTTGCTCAACGACCTATTCTACAACGTCAATAATTACAACGCCACTACAACAGCTGAAATGGCGGACTCGAATTGGGATAGCGGTAGTGAAACCGGGTCCTCAGAGGGTTCTGATTGGTTGTCCGACCTTGAGTCTGAGCAGGGAGATAACCCTCTTGAGCGTTCACTTAACGGGATAGAACCACAGTTAACTTGGTCAGAGGGACAGCAAGGTCCACCGTGGAAGGATCGTAACCACCCAGTCTGGAATCTATATGCGTGGACCAGTGGGTTAGAAATGGTGGGTCGAGAGTGGATGCACCCCGCTAGTGTAGTTGTGGTAGACGCCCGTGACCAAATTGAGTCAGCGATAGGTATTATCGAGCGTTCAGCTACCAACTTAATAGCGTGTGATATGGAGGGTGTAAACATCAGCTATCGTCAACAGCAGCAATTTCGAGAAGCGTGGGAGAAGTATTTGGACACGCCTGAGAAGGATCCGTTTGACGTCTGCTGGCGATGGTTGCCACGTAATGTACGACTCTGGGTCGATCCAAAATGGTTAGCTTATGCAGCAGGGTGGCAACGTACAGCAGCGGCTACATTACAAGTCGCCACGATCGAAGGAGTCGTCATCATTTTCGACTTAATGGCGCTTGGTCCGGATATGCCTGCAGCGTTATATGCGTGTATTGCGTCAGAAGCACGACTCAAAATATGGTGGGCGATGAATAACGATGAAGGATTCTGGAACGTGCGTTATTTGCAATACAATCAGCCGTTCCCACATGCTAATTCTATGGATCTGCAAGCGGCAGTAGGTCGTCGATATAGTTTACGACGATTTTTCTTTCTGTTTACTGGACGCATTCGACAAGATCCGACGCCGTATGGTACAACACTATTGGGAGGAATCCGTGTACGACAAGTAGGTCCTGGAAATTGGGTGCTGAACTTTGAAGAGTATCGACGCTTCGTCCGATATAGTGCCCATGATGTCATGCTCATTGATGGGGCATTGTTTATCGCACATCGGCGTGGTACGCCTCCACCGATGGGACGCCATGATGTTAATCGTTTATGGCATTTGATTGAGCAATTTCCGCGCATATTTCGAGCGTTTACAACGGATACGCGTGGCTTAACGGTGCGAGTTAACCTCGATGCCGTATCAAATCGCCGTGGTTATCAAGAAAGTATTGCCGATAAAGTGGCTCAATGTGCTGGTTATTGGCGGCCAAAGGGCCGATGGAATGTCGAAGAGCATAGCAGCCTATATCAAATTAATGACCAAGATAATGGCGAAGCTGCTTTCGTAATTGACCTTGGAGGAAACTTACATCGCGATACTGATCGATTATTTGCAGCAACGGCAGCGCAATTAAATCGACAATTGGGTCAAAATATGCGTTTGGATCCCATTGACTTGGATCATACGCCGGTTAGCGAAATTCCGGAATCCGAAATGCGCTATAATCGCGATTATCTTCCGGATGGCATGGATGAGTTTAACGCATGGTATGAGGCGGAAAAACGACGACGAGCTAAACGCAGTCGACGTCGTTCGCGTATACAGCGACACCAGGATGTCGTCGCTGGTCCTGGAGATGAAACGGAGTTAGAGGAACGTCGTGAAGACATGTTTGACGAAGAGATGAATCAGCAAGCTATCCAATGGGAAACCGAGGGAGTGTCTGTGCGTGAAATTCGCGACCGGATAATGATAGCTTATGATGAGCATTATGGCGGAGCATGTGTTGTTACCCGCCCAGCTGTATTGCAACGTTTGGATCGCCAAGTATTACGGGTAGAAGACGCAGCTTCTAATGCTTCATCAGCTGCCACAACACCGCCTGCGGTTCGCACACCGGAACCTGCGTCAGATGACTCGGTACGCATAATAGGATCTGTAACGGTCACTGCTAGTCCAGTAGATCCTGTCCAATACCATTCTACTTGGGTCGAAAATGAGCAGATTGCTCACGAAAACCAGCGAAAGTGCCAGAAAATGGGAGGATTAGCAGCGCAGGAAAGCCTAGCAACCCTGATGGGGATTACTGTAGCTTCGGAATCCGTGACTGAATCAGTTGGTAGAAGGAAAACCCCTTTACGAATCGTTAGTGTAGATTCGTCCGCAGTTACGTTACCAGCCCAGGAAACAATGGATCAGTCCACATTAAGTAGGATACGGTCTGATTCAGAAACGGCGGTAGTGTCATCGAGTGGGTTAACTTTACCAGTGTCTACCGCGTCTAGTTTAGTAACAGTAGCTCAAGCAGAACCTGCGATGTCAGATATTGTGCCAATGACGGTACGACCAGTTAGGGGACGAGGGAGAGCTAGTATTATGTTCTCACCCAGCCTTCCCCAGTCGGCACGTATGCGGTTGTCGCACGCTATTCGAGCGCCGTTTCAACAACCTATTTCCGTGGTGAATCCAGCACGACCGCATGTTATGGATATGCTCACTAATCAACTAGTTACTGTCGCCTATGAGCACGTTCAACAACAAGAACAAGTTGCGGCTGTTGCCGAACAACCGCCTACTACAATGGTAACGAGTGGTCAAGAAATTTCGCCTTCGTTGCATATTGATTTGCAGTTAGGAAATTTACGTGGTACGGAGTTAGCACAAGTGCGTGAACAATTGCAACAAGCCGTACCTCCATCAGCAGTGCAATTGGATGGTATGCTGTTAATGCAACAAATGCAATTAAATACGCGAGTCGATACTGCGTTGCATTACTTGCGTCGAATGGACGAAAGCTATCGAGCTCAATTGGAAGCCCGACAAATGGAACTCGATCACGCACATCGTCAGAATGCTGAACTCAAACTGCGATTACGGGAGAGAGAGTCGCCGGAACGCAAAACGCGGGGAACGCAAACCAAAAAGAAAGCGCAACGAACTGCAAGTCGTCAAGCACGAGCAGAACGTCGGTACGAGTACGAAAGAGTAACTAGCGAGTCCAGCGATAGTGATCGTGAAGCGAGACGACGACAGCGAGGCAAACAACGTGCCTCATCAGTTATTGTACCACGACAGCGACAGGAAGTAGTTTATCATGTGGAGCAACAGTCAACATCGGCGGCAACTTTTGCGCCGTCTTTTACGTCAACGCCAGCCGTGTCAACGTTAACGGTGGCTACGGAAAAACCACGAAAGTCCAGTGATGTAGAAATCTTTGAAGAAGCTTCGGCTGTTACGCCCACGAAAGTGGTTTCGACGGTATCGGAGGAACAAGGAGCGACTGCTATAGCAGCAGTACCGCCAGCTGTGCAACCAGCATCGTCACAACGCGGTGCCGGTCAATTAGCGCTACCGAGCGAACGACGAAGTGGAACGGAAATGACTTCACTACATTTTAATGGTAATGACTTACGAACCGGTCGTATTACACCGTTTGGTAACCGGTTAATCTACCATTATTTCACGTTTTATCAACCTGGGTTCAATGAGCCGATGCCACAACGTATGAATATGTTGTATCAGCATCTGCGTGATGAATTAAAACGCGAATTCAAGCAAATTGGTGAACGTGGACGGCATGTTAGCGAACGTGATTTGATTGACATTTTCTTCAAATGGGAAGAACGCGTTCGAAATATTATTTTTCAAAAACAATGGGACGTTATTATTACGCCAGAACTATACGATCTTTTCGTACGTCGATTAGCGAGTATGTTGCGTGGATTCGTTTACGAAATGCTGCGGAGGCGCAGCATTGCGATACAGTATTTTCCACAACTACTTTTTACTGGCTTTAGTCGACGCAAATGGGAAAGCGACGTCCAACGTGATATGCGACGTTACGCCGATACGCGATCAGGTATTTCGAGTCAAGTAGCCCGCATTCGTGACTATGTGTTTCCGAATACGGAATATCAGCGTCTACGAGACGAAGTCGACAAATTGGAATGTCAACTAAATGACCAACAAACGCAGGGAGAACCGGCACGTGAGCAACGGGAACGATTACAACAGTTGATTGCTCGAGTTTCGAAACAAACGCGACAACAATTTTCAGATGCGTTTCTGAACGAACTTCAATTCGTTACGCGATGGTATGATCGACGTCACGATTGTCCAGGGCAACCGTTATCTATGCCCTTGGAACATGATTGGCCGTTATATTTACCGAAACCACGTTGGAACTAAAACAATATTTGTCGTTAGATTTTTCGTCAATGGGGCGCCATAATAAACGGTAATAGTTATAACCTTAACAAGTATTAGTATAACCTTACTAATTGTGTCGTCATGGTTACACATTTTGGTGTATCGCGAACGTTTAATATTAATTTCGTCTTCAAATACGTCGCGAATTTGATGTCGAACAATTACGGTAATGAACATTATGGAACTATCATGAGTCCTGGGTTACAGGAACTCTTATCGACATTATATATTTCGCCATGGTCGAGATGGACAATTTAATTTTGCCTCATCATGGTCACATACAACAATGGCAACAACATTTATAGATATTGACATTATATGAAATGAACATTGTAAAGTTAACGCTATTTGTTTATGTATTTTTCTTATATTTGTCTGGTATATACATTTTGTTATAAGAACTTGTAGGATCGACTAATATTTTGCCTCGTCATGGATGGATAAACGATATATGCCTGCATCAATCGCATTATTCTTCACCAATAACAATATATACTGTGGTAATATATATGACGAATCGAGCTAGACTCGTTAAATTTGGTAAATTGAGGGTAGCCCGTATTGATTTGTATTACTTATTTTCAGCATAACTTGTGCTATATTGTGCCTTTAGAAAAATTCCATATTATTTTTCATTCACAAAATTTACAAAATTTCATAAAAAAATTTTTTTAAATAATTATAAAACAAAAATCCAAAAAACAACAAAAATTTAAAAAATTCCAAAAAATTTTCTATTTCTATTTTCACTTATTTTCATTTTGTCATAATTCTTGTCATTTACGTTTGCTCATAATAAGTATACATGTACTGCCATAATAGCGTTGGGTTTCCAAACAATTGGAGCTTTCATATATATATTTGATGTTGCTTGTCATATTATTTGCCATTACTTGTTATTCATATTTGTTATTGCTTGTTTTCAGGTTATTACCCATGCCGGGACGTCATGGGCTTACTAAGGGGGGTGTTGGGGCTGGTGCCTTTTTCACCACAAAATTTTTCTTTTTCTTTTCACTAAAGGCCGCCCCCACGCCGCCCTGGTATTCCCTGTCGCCCTCGGCATGGCATATGAGCGTAATATGTACGTAAATATCTATATATAATTTGCTATATATTATAAATTATAAAACTAGCTATGTATTTACCTATAAATATATAAAATATATTATATCTAATAAAATCCCAAAATTCACCCATACCCATAAATTACCCAAAACCTAAATTTCATACTTAAAAACCTCCTAAAACCTATTCTTTCCTTTTAAATATCACTTTGCCCAACCCATATCCCATATTCACCCACCCTCTCCTTCTAAACCCAAAATTCTACCCAAAATCCATTTTTCTACTAAAATTCAAACCCCTCCCTCTCCCCCAAACCTCCACCAATTTCCCTAAAATTTTCATATCTTTTTCACATCACTACCCTCATCCACATATTAAACCCCCTTCTTCCTTTTCTTCTTTATTTCCTATAAATTTACCCTTTCCAAAAATATTCTTTTCTTCCCTTTTTCTCCATTTTTCATACATCAACCATTCCCTCAAAACTCAACCCCCATCCCCCAAATTTTAATATCCTTTTTTACTTACCACCCCTATTCATATATCTACCCCACCCCTTTCCCACTTTTCTATTTTTCATAAATTTCCATTTTCCAAAATTCCCATTTTTCCCCAACTTTTCACATTTTACAAACATCTCCCATTTTATCAAATCTTACTCCCCACTCCTCAAATCTTCAATACCACCTCCCCTACCTACCCCCTTCATCATATTAAAATTTCACAATCCCCCTCTCTCTACTTTTCTCAAACCACACCCCATCTCTTTACCCCATTTCTCCTTTCAAATTTTTCATCTAAAATCCTTTTTAAATTTTATAATAAATATATAATATTATTATCGCGGCAAGCGCGTATATTTTAATATATTACGGTATTGTTTTGTTGGCGCCTATGTAGCGATATTATTATTTCTAATTATATACTTGTTCTTGTACTGAATTTTGGATGATTATGCAATAATAATGGTTGTAGTTCTTTTAGTTTTGTTAATTACCTAGCTAATTTAGGGACTGTTTCCGGATTTTTACGGCTACGTGGCGTTTTAACAATGACGGTTTTTTTGTATCTCTCGAGCAGTGGCGTGTAAAGATTGACTAATTTATTCTTATGGATATTAGTTCTGTTCCAGAGTAGATCGGTAACTTAGCTAGGAGTAGGGAAAGGATATACGCAGACGTCGATGTGAGTTTCACGGATAGCAAATTCTTAACGTTTTACTGTTTTCAATGCGTTCGTTCAACGTAGTTACAAGATTTGGTGGATAGACTCGACGGGTTTAATACTGTTTCGCATTCAGTTGCTTCTGTGTATTTTCGTGTTTATTGATATTACTATTTACTGGAACTATAGCGCCGGTTGGCGACATTATCGGTTTGAGCCTGTAGTTGGAGTTAGCTTTTCTGGAATTTCGATCGTGCAGTGTTACTGTTCTGCCCAGAGCTGTTCTTTGGCTAGAGTTAAGCGAGTTTCCTCGAAACGGTATAACTATTTCTATGTCACAGCATGTGCTCAACAGTGTTCAAACCAGTTTATGGCCAAGTGTTACCCGCCGCCCGTAGTTTGTGTCACGAGCTAGGTCAAGGTTATGGACATTCTCGTTAAAGAACACCAAGCAAATTGGGGATAATTATATACCGGTTTTCGGAATGATGCTGCAATGGGTTATAACGGCTATTTGAACCAATGCGTAAAAAGGGAACGACGTTGTAACTGGAGTAAAGAGCTAATGTTATGTGATTCGAACCTGCCGTATTTTATTATTTATTTGGCGTGGTACTGACGTGTATTACGGACTCAAAATGATGTGTCACGAGTGTTAATATTGTAGAGTGTCCGAACGCATTCTTGCAATTGGAGATTCTTCCTGCGCAGTAATATGCGTTTAATAGTTTACATTATAATTGGTTTAAAGTGGTAGAGCCCCTGTATATTCAGACTAGAATGCCGTGTTTCTGTGCGCAGGTACCACGTGTTAGGTGCGTGTATACGAACAGCCCTTCGTCATATGGTAAATAAACTATTATTACTCGTTGGCTGTTGTTGGACGCGATAACACAGAGCGTGATACAACTTAATTGTTAACTCATTGAGCTATTAGTGCCGTTCATCAAAAGACACTAGGATTTATTATCACCACTTCCCTGGTTCGCCCAGACCACGAACTCGCGCGTCCCAGCTACTCGTAGATTTATTGGTGGCCTAACTATATTCTTTGTGTGTTATAGTAGCGCTGGGGGTCGGAGCGTCGCGTAAGCACAGAGCTACACCGCCGTGGAAAAAGATTAAGCTCCGACACGCAGCTTTCCGGACGGCTACACCCGTACGTTTATTTAATTACCTTATCGTATGGTCTTAGAATTACGCTAATAGTTTCCTTATGTTAACTTTCCCGCTTCCGAACGGCTAGCTAGGCGCGTGTTATAACTACTACTTGGTTATGGTTAAGTTACGCCAGTGATCTCAGATTTTAATTGGGAAAATTACCTAATAGGAATAAAATAAATAACTTAGTAAGTACCCATTTGTATAGCATACATGTGGCTCAACGTTAATTTCTGCAAAACTGGGTACTAGAGTTAGCTACGATCATTTGCTATTTCTATGCCAGGTATTCACTTACAGATCCGCAATAAGGCATGAAATCATTCGAATACTAAAAACCGATCAAATTCTGTTAGTCGTAAACGTTCGCTTTAAAATTCAAATAGAGCACAACGTGCTAGCTAGGTAATCGAATCAATCGTAAGTCAAAAATCCATAAAATAGTAATTAGGTTAAGCACTGTCGACAATCGGAAATAAATTCGCAATTGTGCTTGATGAATATCGAAGCACGACTAAAAGCGTAGAAGCTTTCGAGCGCTAAGCTTAGGTCACCTCACTCCAAGACAACTCGCTCGAGACTAAGCAAAAGAAAAAGAAACGAAGCTAACGCATGCTAGCTAATTTAGGTAATTAGTGCTAATTATGCAAATTAGCACTAATTGAAAACAAAAACAACAAAACTCGAAAACAAAGGAGAAAAGAAAACCCAAGGAGAGGGAGGGATATAATAGAGAAATTGGTAACCATCCCGGGTTTTTATGAATTTTTGGGGTTTTTGGGAGGGTTTGCAGCGTAAACCCCCATGGTAGCCTGGCAAACCATAACACTAAAAACCCCTGTATAGCCTAAAACTATATTTTTATCCCGTAATAGCTAAGTATTTTTCTGCATGAGCAACACAGCCATCCCTTAATATGAAAACAGCTATATGGCTTGGATACAGCAGTCTTCAATTTGAAATTTTGTTTTAAAGCAAATTTACAGAATTCCATGTTTTGTAACCCAGCTTTTAATCTGATCGTAGGCACTACTAGATTAGAAACCAAGAATATAATCTTGAACTGAAAGTGTTGTAAACATATAGGCAGGGTAGACCAATGTCAAACTGAGGGGCATCTTAGCTTGCTGCGGAATTTGAAGCAAATAATTTTGCTTTGAATCAAGAATAACGCCTCTTAAACGAAATTTGCGAATTTTGAATTGGTGTACGAGAATTTCGGGTACGTGGAAGTCCGGAACGTCGGAATTGGGCTTTTGAGAATCGGAAAATTTATAATCGAGAATTTGGAATTTGAAAATTTAAAATTTTGGAATCGGGGATGCATGGATAACGCTCCCGAGAATATGGATTTTGGAAGTCGGATATGTCGGAATGCGGAATGACTGCGAACAGGGGAATTGAAAATTTAGAAATATATCTATACAGATTTGTAAATTTTGGGTTTTCAACAATTAGCCTGTGATCAGAGAACATTAAATATACCGCATTCGTCTCTATGACTTAATTCAAATCTAGTATACACTAAAGCTGACCATCTAAATGTCAATATACAAAACGACAAAAACCTCTTCCCAGACAGCCACGGGAAAACATACGAGGAAACTGTGTCGTCTCTACATGCTCAAATCAAGGGTTTGTCGCTCTCATAATATAATTTTGCACTTGGCAACAGAATGCATCATCACTAGGACATCCGCACTAATGCTCCCAACGGTTTACCGCCGGAGGCTATGAACCCCTCGGCGAGAAGCGCCGACCCCACGCTATGACAAGTCGTCCAACCACCCCCTCTGGTGGCGCCGAGCCCATACAGGCCAGACATTTCGACCGGACCATCCCCTGGAAGCCGAAGGCTTGCATGATAGCCGGATTACCTGACGTCATCGATGATATCCAGATATTTTAAATCGCATTCGGTTATCCAGATAGATCATGCATGGTATTTTATGGGGACTAGAGGATTATCCCCCTGAGGCTCGGACCCCCACAGAAAATGAATATCAGGGCTACGGTTTCAGTTAGTACAGCGTGGTTCGTACCATACCGTAATTCGTCAATTTTTCAGGTACATATTGATGGTATTGCTTTTAGATTCAACTCGCCACGGTGATTTAAATCATTTCGTTGTATTGACGTGCAAATATTTTTCTTCATGGAGGGAATATATATTTATCATATCCTTACAGTTGTGAAAAAGAGGGAGGGAAGCGAGCGTAGTTTTGTCTGTGTGCGCCAAGGAGAGAAATTGTGAAAATTACATTTTTGTCTGTCGGTGTCACTGATAACTCATTTTCGGGTGAATAGATTTTGCATAATTTTTTCCGATATCAAATGTGGTGATGATGTTGCATTCAGTTGAACGGAAACAGCTTTGATCCAATATTCCGGGACAAAATGGCAAAATCGTGTTTAAGAGTTGTTTTGCCAAATTTGGCTACGCTCGTAACAGTGTTTCGTCACAGCCAATATCTTAAACTTGTTTAAGGACGATGAATCCAATTTTCAGAAGAAAATTTGCCTTTAACATTGCATCCAATACACCAAGATGGTCTTTCTAAAGATTTTTTCAAGTGGTATAGATAAATTTTGTGTAACGTGTCGACAAATTTGGCAAATAGTGCGGCGTTCACGTTATAGTGAATCCGCTGTGTAGAACTTTTGACCCCCTGTAGTCGCGACCCTACCGTATAGACAGTCAGCGTGACACCCATACTGTAAATCAATTGCTGAGGATGTACGACAGACCCCTAGCTACTGCATTTTTTCTTTACAGTGTCGTACACACTCTTAGCTACAATTTAGCGCGAATTAACTGGAGAAGACACCGTCTGTAGCTAATGCGATTCAATAGTCGCCTGGCCTGTGTAGTTTTTTTAATTCTCGATATTTGTATTTAGGCCATATGAAGGCTGGTGAAATAATGCCGCACACTGTTCATAAAACTCCAAAGCAGACACGGTGTGCTTGACATTGTCGAGAAGTGGTAATACGCGTAACTAGCTAATTTGAAAAAATTTATTAAAAACATAGGGTGTCTAAGACACCCTGCTGTCAACAGTGCGCCTCACACTGTGTGGTGTACATAGGTTCCAAACGTTGGGGACATTATAGTGTGAACGTCGCATAGGACCGAGTCCGATTGGGATTAAAAATATAATGATACGCGGTTATTTGGATCGCGACGATGATAGATTTTGTTGTCGAAATTCAACCAAGTTTGCTGAATCCTTTGGACGCAACTTACAATTATGCTATAATTTATACTGAAACGAATAAACAAGTTGATACTAACGAAATAAACTGCATCGGCTCAGCAAAGTAATTTCATCCATATGATAGGTATATTCAAACTTAGTACTAACCAAAAAGCGAAAAATTGCAAAGTTCAAGTAACATTAACTAACTACTATCGAAAATCACCTATCAAAAACATAGACCTATCTACGCAAGGAAACATAATGTTACCAGTAGTTAGCACTTTCACAACGATATGCAAGCATCCAATTACTTAAGAGAACTATCGCTGTTCTGGACAAGTAGCTTGCGAACCCGATCCATAGTATATTCTAGTTTTGATTATATTTTGCTTTTAGGGCATTTTCAACGGAGTATTTAGGTTTTTCGGTATGCTGAATACGATGCTATAGTCACATAGAATCCAACCCGGGAGCTTATGGTGGTTTGATGGCGATAATCGGCGATCCCAATTTACCGAAAGAAGTTAGCTTATGCTTGCTTGTTTGGTTATGCTTCGTTCTCTGTGCCTCAGATAAGCTATTACTAAATTTGCCGTGTATTGTACGATGGCAATCGAGTTGTTGTTTGCTAGCTGTGCGGAGACCGTACTTTGCAGGTTGCAATCGCTACATGCGTGCGAGTGAGGTGATTCTTCTTGATACTGATTTTAAGCAAGGGCATCCCGCGAAAAATCCAGCGAAAATGTTTGTTTATAATATACGAACATTGTAGTTAAATTGAATTTTAGGATCTATGATTGCGCTATGTAACGAAACGTGATTAATGAATAAACAAGCTGGGTTGCCTGAAAGTATCAATGAACAGACACGAAAATTACCTTCTGCATGAAATATAAACAGATCTATTTTGAAGTGCAATATAGGATATACCAAAATGAGCTACGAGGCAATCCTGCGTCAATTGCTGTTCTGCCGAGAGTCGGTAATAGTGTACCAGTAGACTTTGCTTAAAAGCAGTGTCGATAAGAATGGCTTGCTAACTTGTACCAACTGCGGTTTGTGATGCTTTGCTATAGATAAATAAAGCTAATATTTTATTTGTAACGATAATCGACGTTCTAAGGAATTCTGATAATTCCTACGTTGTGAATTATCGTGATTTATTTGTAGGCTTAATGTTAGCAGTAATTGACTAGGTATATATGGAACTGCATTGCAATTCATTTTTCAAATGTCACACAAGTTAGCTTAATCACGATAACCAGAACATGACAGCATATCATATTAATATTTAATGAGTAATAATAAGTATGTTTTACAAGGAAACAATTATAATAAACCTACCCGAGGCGATAGTCTTGATGTCTATTAATACTCAGACAAGACATAGCTTAGACAAGACAATTTTTGATTCAGCGAAAGAGACCCGCCAAATCTAATTTCATCTATACGGCTTTCCAAGCCGAGCCGAGCCAAGGCCAACTGGTATCCCGCGGAGCCGAAATTTGAAATTCCTGAGCCGACCCACAATTAAGTCGAATCGGCCCCAGACAAATTAAATCTGAGTCGCACCGAGCCTGCTAAATTTGGCTCGTTCTCACCTCTACCGTATACATGTGTTATATGGTGGCATACGTATATTGATGATTTTGCATTTGCTTGTCATTTGTTGCATATTGCATCATTGATTGTTCTGACTTCACCTTAAATTTGGCGAGTATCAGAGACATATAAACGTTATGTGAGGTTAATAAGCCATCTGTCTCAGCACAACATCTCTTAAATTCTTGAGCCTGATTGATCTTCAAAACACGGTAATAGTTTCTTATTTGTATATTAAATTAACCGCTATTGGTTTATGAGTGAATAGCGGCTTCGAGCTTTACGCCAATAACGTGTGGCTTATCCAATAATGCTATTTCTTTAGGTTGGTACACCGAAATTGTTTATTTAATCAAGTCAGTTCACGATCTCAAGAGCGATGAACCCCGTTTGTACGCAAACACGATTTGAATCCTACTCCTAACTCAAAACTGTACTGTATTTAGGGCAACAACCGGCTTAGAGGTTCATGATTAAACATTGACACATATAACTTAAAAATATACATATGTATTTTATACTAGATGACATTAACTGTGGTGGACAGCGGCCAGAAGTTTCGTTGACCGGCTGGTCGGCTGGCCGGTTACTTTTCCGGGTGGTGTACATCAGTACTGCGGTCCTCTCCAAAATTAATTTTGCAAAATTTTTCTGTGATACTTTCTGATGTATCTAATTGTGATATTTGCAACATAGTTTACATGTGAACCTGCAATACTCTTTACGCTGCAATTTATATTACTGTTTAGCAAATAGCAAGTACCTGATCTATGCCAACCAGCTGCCAAATATGGCTTACATGTAGAGCAAGGCCAATGGCAACCGCTGTTATCTGGCAGAATAACCTGACGCCCTGGAAGCTCGGCTATACCAGCCTACCCGGAAGGCCGGCTCTTCCAGAGTTTCTGTTTTGGCTTAATTACTGACTTCAAAGCCCACTTCCAAATTTGCACAAATACTAAATTTACAAGTCTCTGATTGTACATGTCCCCATTTTCACGAATTCACACATTTTTCAGTTTACTCAAATCCCAAAAATTTTCGGCTCACTATTTCGAGGTTCTAAGTTCTACAATTCCCAGGTTCAATAATTCCGCTTGTACCCAAATTGTCATGTTTCAAAATGCCAATATTCCAGATTTCATAAATTTCGAGATTTTCAAAATGATTAGTTTCATAATTAACCAAATTCCCAGGTTCTTGAAATTCGGATATTTCCAAAATTTCCTGATTTTTAAATTCCTTTCTTTTTCCTAACTCCGAACTCCTAGGTTCCTAAATTACACAAATACGTAAGTTTCCAAGTTCAAATGCTCCGAGGTTATCAATTTCGGCACTACCTAAAAGCTAAATTACACTAATTTCAAGGTTCATTAACTTCTCAAAATCCTCAGATTCCAAAATTCCCGAGTTCACAAAATTCCAGTTTCAAAATTCTCAGATTCCAAAATTCCCAGGTTCCTAAAGTTCGATCAGTTCCAATATTCACAGATTCCAAAATTCTCAGCTTCCCAAATTCCCAGGTTTCTCAAATTCGAACATTTCCAAAATTCCCAGCTCTAAAATTCAGTGAGTTCATTTCATTATATTCTGACATTACCTAAATGTATATCAAATTCCCGGAAGCTGGGAATTTTGATTATATGAAATTCCCGGAATTTGGGAAGCCCCACATGGTTACCTTGGCCGCCAAGTTTGTCACAGTGAAAGCCATAACGAACATACATCCAAAGACGAATGTACCCATTATCTTTCGTCCAACGACTGATGTCATTTACGTTTGCATGCGTTATATATAGTCCCAAACCACAACCAAATTTGCTTTTTTCCACAAAGATAGGATTGTTCGTCGACATTAACCCTTTCATGCCCGAATTAATTTGTGTATCGTGCAATGTTTGACAAACTCAAGCCTGCGCCGGGGATCGAACCCGAAACGCACGGGTGAAACTTGTGTACGCAAACCACTGAGCTATCTGAGAGCTGTTGCTCGGCCCCTTAAGGAACCTCACAATGCGAGCGAATAACAACGCACGTTCAAATGTACGATATACGACAAACTCAGTAAACGCAACGAGTCGCAATGTGCGTTGGGTCCATTTGGGCCTAGTGGGCATGAGAGGGTTAAGAGGTCATATGTCGCCTTGTGTTGATCAGCCTTAGCTTCCATTGTCTTTAGCGTTTCATGTTTAAATCTATTCCGTTCAACGCTCTCGTCATACGTCAAATTATCATTATCATGTTGCGAGCAAAGCCAAAGATGTAGCATCTTTGAGCTCACAGATATTAACAGAACTTGCTGAAATCATTGCGTTCCGTCTTTTCCATTTGATTATCTCCTTATCATGTACTTCTTTCACATTTCCAAGAGCTATATTTGACACAATTTGCATATGTTTTGAGCAATCCGTACATTATCTAGAGGACGTGAAGCAGAAAAATTACCACTATCAATGGCAAGATATTCCAGTATACTATTAGTGGACAGTTACCATGTTGCAAGCAAAGCCAAAGATGTAGCATCTTTGAGCTCACAGATATTAACAGTAGTTGCTGCAATCATTGCGTTCCGTCTTTTCCATTTGATTATCTCCTTATGATGTATTTCTTTCACATTTCCAAGAGCTATATTTGACACAATTTGCATATGTTTTGAGCAATCCGTACATTATCTAGAGGACGTGAAGCAGAAAAATTACCACTATCAATGGCAAGATATTCCAGTATACTATTAGTGGACAGTTATCATGTTGCGAGCAAAGCCAAAGATGTAGCATCTTTGAGCTCACAGATATTAACAGTAGTTGCTGCAATCATTGCGTTCCGTCTTTTCCATTTGATTATCTCCTTATGATGTATTTCTTTCACATTTCCAAGAGCTATATTTGACACAATTTGCATATGTTTTGAGCAATCCGTACATTATCTAGAGGACGTGAAGCAGAAAAATTACCACTATCAATGGCAAGATATTCCAGTATACTATTAGTGGACAGTTATCATGTTGCTAGAAAAGCCAAAGATGTAGCATCTTTGAGCTCACAGATATTAACAGTAGTTGCTGCAATCATTGCGTTCCGTCTTTTCCATTTGATTATCTCCTTATGATGTATTTCTTTCACATTTCCAAGAGCTATATTTGACACAATTTGCATATGTTTTGAGCAATCCGTACATTATCTAGAGGACGTGAAGCAGAAAAATTACCACTATCAATGGCAAGATATTCCAGTATACTATTAGTGGACAGTTATCATGTTGCGAGCAAAGCCAAAGATGTAGCATCTTTGAGCTCACAGATATTAACAGTAGTTGCTGCAATCATTGCGTTCCGTCTTTTCCATTTGATTATCTCCTTATGATGTATTTCTTTCACATTTCCAAGAGCTATATTTGACACAATTTGCATATGTTTTGAGCAATCCGTACATTATCTAGAGGACGTGAAGCAGAAAAATTACCACTATCAATGGCAAGATATTCCAGTATACTATTAGTGGACAGTTATCATGTTGCGAGCAAAGCCAAAGATGTAGCATCTTTGAGCTCACAGATATTAACAGTAGTTGCTGCAATCATTGCGTTCCGTCTTTTCCATTTGATTATCTCCTTATGATGTATTTCTTTCACATTTCCAAGAGCTATATTTGACACAATTTGCATATGTTTTGAGCAATCCGTACATTATCTAGAGGACGTGAAGCAGAAAAATTACCACTATCAATGGCAAGATATTCCAGTATACTATTAGTGGACAGTTATCATGTTGCGAGCAAAGCCAAAGATGTAGCATCTTTGAGCTCACAGATATTAACAGTAGTTGCTGCAATCATTGCGTTCCGTCTTTTCCATTTGATTATCTCCTTATGATGTATTTCTTTCACATTTCCAAGAGCTATATTTGACACAATTTGCATATGTTTTGAGCAATCCGTACATTATCTAGAGGACGTGAAGCAGAAAAATTACCACTATCAATGGCAAGATATTCCAGTATACTATTAGTGGACAGTTATCATGTTGCGAGCAAAGCCAAAGATGTAGCATCTTTGAGCTCACAGATATTAACAGTAGTTGCTACAATCATTGCGTTCCGTCTTTTGCATTTGATTATCTCCTTATGATGTATTTCTTTCACATTTCCAAGAGCTATATTTGCCACAATTTGCATATGTTTTGAGCAATCCGTACATTATCTAGAGGACGTGAAGCAGAAAAATTACCAATAATAACCCAAAAGCATAACAATATCAGAGACAAGCGCTATCAATGGCAAGATATTCCAGTATACTATTAGTGGACAGTTATCATGTTGCGAGCAAAGCCAAAGATGTAGCATCTTTGAGCTCACAGATATTAACAGTAGTTGCTGAAATCATTGCGTTCCGTCTTTTCCATTTGATTATCTCCTTATGATGTATTTCTTTCACATTTCCAAGAGCTATATTTGACACAATTTGCATATGTTTTGAGCAATCCGTACATTATCTAGAGGACGTGAAGCAGAAAAATTACCACTATCAATGGCAAGATATTCCAGTATACTATTAGTGGACAGTTATCATGTTGAAAAGCCGAGCAAAGCCAAAGATGTAGCATCTTTGAGCTCACAGATATTAACAGTAGTTGCTGCAATCATTGCGTTCCGTCTTTTCCATTTGATTATCTCCTTATGATGTATTTCTTTCACATTTCCAAGAGCTATATTTGACACAATTTGCATATGTTTTGAGCAATCAATTATTAGAGGAGGAAGAGAAAAAACAAAAACAAGAGGAGAAGAACAGGAGGCGAGCAAAGCCAAAGAAGCATCAGAGCTCACCGATAAACATAGCGCAATCATTGCTTCCGTCTTTCCATGATTACCGCCCAGCCGACACAAGCATAGCCGTACATTATCTAGAGGACGTGAAGCAGAAAAATTACCACTATCAATGGCAAGATATTCCAGTATACTATGCTGTAGTGGACAGTTATCAAATATTACAGCAAAGCCAAAGAGTAGCATCTTTTGAGCTCACAGATATCAGTAGTTGCTGCAATCACCGCGTTGTCTTTTCCATTTGATTACCCCCCCCACCCCACCCCCAAGATGTAGCATCTTTGAGCTCACAGATATTAACAGTAGTTGCAGCAATCATTGCGTTCCGTCTTTTCCATTTGATTAACACCTAATCATGAATTTCTTTCACATTTCCAAGAGCTATATTTGCACAATTTGCATATGTTTTGAGCAATCCGTACATTATCTAGAGGACGTGAAGCAGAGAGGGGGGAGGGGGCGGGGGGGAAAAATTACCACTATCAATGGCAAGATATTCAGTATACTTTTAGTGGACTGTTATCATGTTGCGAGCAAAGCCAAAGATGTAGCATCTTTGAGCTCACAGATATTAACAGTAGTTGCTGCAATCATTGCGTTCCGTCTTTTCCATTTGATTATCTCCTTATGATGTATTTCTTTCACATTTCCAAGAGCTATATTTGACACAATTTGCATATGTTTTGAGCAATCCGTACATTATCTAGAGGACGTGAAGCAGAAAAATTACCACTATCAATGGCAAGATATTCCAGTATACTATTAGTGGACAGTTATCATGTTGCGAGCAAAGCCAAAGATGTAGCATCTTTGAGCTCACAGATATTAACAGTAGTTGCTGCAATCATTGCGTTCCGTCTTTTCCATTTGATTATCTCCTTATGATGTATTTCTTTCACATTTCCAAGAGCTATATTTGACACAATTTGCATATGTTTTGAGCAATCCGTACATTATCTAGAGGACGTGAAGCAGAAAAATTACCACTATCAATGGCAAGATATTCCAGTATACTATTAGTGGACAGTTATCATGTTGCGAGCAAAGCCAAAGATGTAGCATCTTTGAGCTCACAGATATTAACAGTAGTTGCTGCAATCATTGCGTTCCGTCTTTTCCATTTGATTATCTCCTTATGATGTATTTCTTTCACATTTCCAAGAGCTATATTTGCCACAATTTGCATATGTTTTGAGCAATCCGTACATTATCTAGAGGACGTGAAGCAGAAAAATTACCACTATCAATGGCAAGATATTCCAGTATATCATATAGCACAGATCCCACAGAGCTGTCTTTTGTACTTCACACGATTGTTTGAATCTTAGTGTATAGGTTTCAAATAGCAGCCGACCAGCTTTTCTTTTGATTGCATTCGTTTGAAAAATAATGTGTGAAATATCTTCGATGAGGTAGGCTTGCATAACATCTGCTTTTATTTTTACAGGCATAACATCCGCAGGATGTTGCTTTTGCGACAGACTTGGTGATATAATACATATCGTTTGGCCTTATTGAAAAAAAGATCAAGTGAACGAAAGCCATACTTATTCTATGAGTGACTGTAGCTATCAACTATATCAGGCAAGACATCTATATAGCAGTATGTGAATTAGCTTATATACTTGGAGATTTTGGAGTTTAAAGTACTAATGGATATTTACAGTTGCTTTTATTGCCACGTTTTCAAAAATATAACAAATTACGTTGTAGCGTTAACATAGCTGTTTATATTTTGAATTCATAAATTTAGAACCTTATTCGGAAAAATGTGTTGATGTGTTGTTTGACTAAACAGCTGCTCCATACCATGGAGCACAGCATCGGCATGTTTAGTTTTCAGTGGATCTCGTTAAATTTTTGAAAGAACATTTGTATTAGACTAAAAACATTGTCCGTTGAGACTGCAAAACCAACCATTGCCAAACGCTACATCTAGTATGGTTTTACTATAGTAAACCTAAGTAGAGTATTAGATACCGTATCTGTTTCATAGTGCGCTGCGTGTAACCTTTATTTACAAATCAAGGGCATTGAGCTAAGAAAGGTGATGAAGAAGCTGTTTGGACTGTTAAATTTGTATCGTAGTAAAACAATATCCTTGCCGTTAGCCGGCTGTTGTGCCCTCGGCCGACCGTTTGGCTTTAACGATGATCTTGGTCCAACCCTGGTGTGTAAGAAAAATTAAATCGACAATACGCTGCTTTTACCTCCGATTTCAACATTTGTGTTAATGAATCGAGCAAAAAACTTGGTACCTGAAAAAGTTCGCAGGCTTTATTTGTTTTATAATAGACCAAAACAGTAGTAGAAATTACGATTATTCCTTGCTTAATTTCATCGCGCGCGGACTCGGCGTGCTTAATAACCTAAAAGGCACTCATTGTAAGGTAAAAACAAGCAATAAAACAGCTAAATTTGAAAAATCACTAATTCTAGCAAAGGGTTGCCAAACCATATTCGGGCCTACAGCGGCCCAGTGAGTGCTACCACAAAAAAGTCGTGCTCAGCAGGGTTGTAATAAGCTGATTGTGGCTAGTGGTCATCATTGTTCGATCTGATGATTATGTTGCGATATATTGGCTGTGAAACAATCGTGCAAGTATGGCCGGATTTAGCAAAGAACCCCTAAAAACCTGTTTTTTGTCATTTTGAGCGTCGGAGCTGTTCGCGTTTAACTAAAGGCACATCGTCGTCACTTTTGTTATTGAAGAAAAAAGTTTGTCGAAATCCGCACATCCGAAAATGAGTTATGAATGACAGCGACAAAAAAAATGAAATTTTAACGCCTTTCCACTTAGCAAGCGCCCTTAATAAAAACTCCGCTCGCTTGCTCGCTCTGTTTCAATAAAGTATAACATATTCGACAAATTCAATGGTAAATATAAATATGAAATATATATATTTCTAGTCTAATCTCGCCTTGTAGTTTGGCGCAATTCTGAATTTACTGTTTGTCCCAAAATACTATATTTGCCATCAACTCTGTATTAGCGGACTGGTAGGTGCCGTAGTTTATTATCGCGCACATCCCTCTTATAAACCACATTTACTAAACATTAGATTTATTTAGACGCTAATCTGAAAAAACGAAAAACAACATGACGTTTATAGCGTGACATTTATATAATACTAGTGAAGCTCGCTTGCGAGCCAGAATTCGAGTGGTGAGAACAATCCCCCGAAGTCTGTTGTAGAAAGCACACACAAACAAAGCCTACACACAGTACGCAGGTGCAGCATTATATGTAATAACGGTGACGCAGCTGCATGGCGCAACTTCCTAACACCATGCCCATACGACCCCGGCTATCATAACCTCAAGGGTGGACCCTAAGTTTTGCAATTTAGTCACTTCTCTTGGTCAGACCCAAGAAGCTATGGAGCTTAGCAGGCCGCAGGCGCGCTTCACGGGGTGTGTTCGGACCCCGCCCGATTGGTTGCGCACGTGTCTAGTATCGGGGTATGATTGCTGAGGTCCCCCAGGGAGGTTGACACCGAAACCTGCTCACAGGTCATAATGTCGAACCGATATTCCCTATCCTAGTCTAACGGAAGTTGTTTTGTCTAGCGAAATTTAAAGTGAAAACACGTGATACTTTAGGTTTCCTAGGTAAATTTTGAGTTCCCCTGAGTTTATTCCTGGTTGAACACTTTGTCCGTTGTAGCCATATGGCCCCCACAGGGTTCCGACAGTCCCTGAGAGTTTAACGTCGGACTACTTAGTTCACATCTTAATAATCTGATTGTGTTAATATCTAGAGATTATGTTTTCCTAGTAAATTTTGTCTTTATCTGCGTGTACTAATTTCACGAATGAGTTCGGTAGGTAATTCGATAGGCTATTCTCGCTACAATTCAAAAGTACAAATATTCAGGGCGAACCGCACGTGTCAGGGCTTGGAATATTCCCTTCGTCAAGCCGGGGCACTATGGGTTGGCCCGTCCATTAGGACGCACTTATGACGCTAGGAGATGAGTAACACGGAACCATGTGTGTGCTTTTCAACATTTTATTCCAAAAGTGCATTACGATATAGAAACGCAAATGAGTAATTGGAGCATCATTTACAGTAGTAAGGAGTGAAAAGAGTCGTATCCGAGCTGTCCGGTCGCACATTCTTCTGCCTATTTCTACATTGGAAGATGGGTAGGATGAGCGAAAGTGTTCCCGGACATACCGGGCCAAAATCTGTATCCGCGGCCTTTACTTTGTTCCTTAGCAGTAACGGACTCAGTTACAACGCGGGTCGTGCATTCTGGCGTGCTTCGAAGTTCGCTCTCAGTAAGCCGCGGGCTGCACGTACTCAACGTAAATTGCGACCAACAGGGGAAGAAGAAAACAGGGTATCGCGCGGAGTAGGTGGTGCGCCAGTAAGGCACTGGCAAGATAGTCAGGCGTGCGGCAACCGGAGCACGGATACGAGCTACACACACGACATGCCTAGGCTATGGAACACAAAACAGTTGAATCGATCAAAGTACGAACTATAGTACAATTAGGCTTGAATCCGTAGTACAGGTTGAGGAATATTCATACTAAACGGACCAATTTGGGTACATTCAATACATTGTTATGAAAGTCTGGCAGTGATAACTAAATTGGGCGATCACCAAAAACATCATAATACAAACGCGGTATCCAGAATAGTCAGATGCACAAACAAAACTAAACTCCGTGCAGTATACCATCGTGGTCCTGCAAATCCTGCCTACAGACCCTATCTAGTTTATCACAACGGTTTGCCCTTAGAACAGATCCTACCCTAAGTGGTAATCGTTTCTCTCCGTGTCTCAAGCAGAGCTCGACTGTCGCGAGTCCTAAAAATCCGTGTATGGTTAGTTCGTGATGGTGGGGGTCGATTTTGGACGGACGAGTAACGATTAAAACCGGCACACTTGTCCGGGGCGTCGGTGGGTTTACCTGGCGGAGTTGCCTATAGTAACTTTTCGACAATCTCCGTCCCCTTTTTCAACAGTTCCGGGAAACTCTTAGGTGGGACTGGCTGGGCCGGTTGACTTGTTTCAGCGACTTTACCGGGCAGGGGACGTGGGCATTTCGCCCGCGGACGCGTTTGCGTCCCTTTTTGGCTGTTGTTTCTGTGTTCGGTTTCTTTCGTTTCCTCCCTTTTTTTCTTTGTTTCCTTTGTCGTTGTTTAATTTCCTATTCTCTCTCTATCGCTCATCCTAAGTTCTTATTACACCGTACACATCGAAATTGTACAGTGTCTCAACTGCACTGTCGAAAGTGTACAGTTGAGGTTGAGTTATTACTGAAATTTTATTAAATTTTGTCAGAATTCGATAGTCGAGTGGTTAGAATTGAAAGATCTGCAGCGGGCTTAAATCCTCCGTGCAGGATCGAAACTCAATCAAGGAAAACAAAAAGGAGAGACAAAAATGGTGAAAAAGCTAAATCGGGGCATACATAGTACATAGCCTAACGGGCACTTATGATAAATAGTGAAGCCTGGTTAAACTCAGCGATCGACTCGCTGCAAAGGAAAAACGGGGTTTTGCACTTGCTCGGTTTTGGGTCAAAATGATTCGCGAGAGGTCGCGATTTTGTCTTTTCATGTAAGTTCGGGGATTGCGATTTGATTTTTTTACATGGGGTATCGTAGAGTACCCCCAAAAGTCAACCTTAACCGGAAACGGCGATTGGGTAGGTTGTCAGTTCATTTTAAGGGGAGACTCTTTTCCTCGATCTAACTGTGAAACGTAACCACGGGCGGGTGGTATGGTGAACATTGGTGATTTTGATAGCTCGGCAAGGGTGTTACCAGCAAACGGCATCTTATCGTCGTGAATTTACCGGGATGCTGACACGCGGCGTCGTGCGGGACGGTCGGGATCTCGGGCAGTCTAGTCTACTTTGAACGAGGCTCTATCAGCCTTTGATAATGCACAAAAACGATCATCCTAACAAATCGAGAGTGTACCTCACATCCGTCAATGGTGAGTAAAGATGCTCCTCACGGAGTGCCAAGACCTTATGCTCAAGCTGAAATCACTTAGAATTTGTTTGGTCTTTTATATTCCCCAAATTCGCTTAGCTCAAGCTGATAAACGAAATTTTGAGGGCTTCCTAAAGCCCGACAGAGGCTAGTCCCCTGTCCCTATCTGCAAAGTCAGTCCGAGCTCAAGCAGCGGCATGAGTATCGAACGGTCCACTAAGCTATAAATTTGTAAACCAGAAACGTGAATAAATAAGCCTGTCCCTATAACTAGTCGGGGAAATTTTACCGTGGTCGGCTCAGGAAAAATTCTACTACCCTAACTCAAGAGAAATAAATCATGCAAAAGCATGGACGAGAGGCGTCCATTTATGATTTGTTTGCCTATGACCACGGGGAATCAGAACTACTTCGACTTCTGTGTTCACAACTCAATACCCTCCGTGTATTCGCTCGCGATGCCTAAACGGAACTCGACTCGAGAAGGTTTGTCAAAGAACATGTAAAAGTGTACTCAGTTGACGAGGGGAAATAAGACGTCCTCCGACAGACGTCTGGTCAAGCTATCGAAGGTAGAAAACGTGCGCTTACTAATCAAATTTCAACGGTCTGTTACATCTCGATTTGCCGAAAATAAACCCCCATTCACTCTGTCCTCTTCCTGACTTACAACCTTCGATCCGGGACAGCGATAGCTAGTCCCCTTCCGCGAGACGACAGATGTTTACGCGGGTCCTCCGTCGGTCGAATCCCATTCCAAACGCAAGTCGAAAAAGACAAACACGAAAGAGTAATAAAAAGCCGTGAAACCATATAACAAAGTCAAGCGTCGGAGCCGGTAAGTAAAGTCGACCGAACTCCGCGCTGCCGAAGTCGAACTGAATCCGAGAGACGACGTGGTAGTCGTCGCTTCAAAATTTTCTGCTATGTTGAAAGATAGCGATTTTGTCGCTATCCAATCGGAGAAGCTCTTTTGACGCCCTCTTTTTCGAGTTTAAACCCGGGCGCCCAATCGAAAAATTCCCCAAATTTTTATTTTTGACAGCTATCGTAACCTCGGGTCCCCTTTGGAGAGAGTCGGCTTCAATCGAAATCGCCGACATCAAATTTGAACCCTCCGATTACTCGGAGGTCGACCATCTGTGAGTTTTCTCCAAAGTTCTCCGATCTTACCCCATCTGTAGTCCCAAATTCTTGTCAGAAACTTATCGAAAACTCATTACTCAGATTTATTAAACCTATTACCTAACCTAGCTTGGTCGTCATCCCCAAATGTCCCACGAAAGCTGCTAAATCACCCGTCAAATTTTCAAAATTTTAAATCTTTTCGCTCTGCAACGTACTTAGAGTAATCTGGAATACGTCTTTTTGGTGTTCTGATCCTCATCCATCAAATTTTTCCCCTAGCTAACTCGCCGACTTAAAGCCAAATTCCTGCTATTTAGCGAGTTAGCTGCCTCATCCATCACCTAATTAAGCTTATTTGGAGGGCATCTGGGGCTAAATTTTATCGCCCCATCCATGGATAAACGTGCAAACATTGCACGTTTATATGTTGGCTTACAAGATAAAGCCAAACATTCCTAGCATTCTCGGCATTCCTAGCTAAATTTCAAATGTCCCGACAGGACGTCTTCGGACGTCCCGAAGGGGGGAACCGAAAGAGGGAATGAGCCGATTTCGCGGCCTGGGATGCAGCACATTCCTACGTATCCCGTGAACTATCCGGGATCCCATTCAGGAACTCCCGGAGCCCATGGGAGGGCCCTAAACCTACCCCCCGTCTTTCCTAGTCCTATGTGTCCAGTCCGTCCGTAAAACTCATAAATTTAACAGAATTTTGTATGTCCTGTCCCTACATGTCCTGTTTTTTTGTGTCGTCTTACATACTATATATATATCTATATCCACAAACACATACACATACAATACTCATGAGCACACACTACACATGAGGCACACAGGCGACCCGAGCGACAGAAAGGTCGCTCAAGTTCACCCTAGAAACACGCAGAACCACAACAACATCAGCACAACAACACAACAACAACAACGACAACACCACATACACATACACACACATGTACACACACATAACACACTCATGGCGACAGCAGCGACGACAACCGACCAAAGAAGTCGGTTAGAGAGAGTGAAAAAGAAAAAGGAAACGGAAAGGAAAGGGCACGGGAAGGGAATCGGGACAGGGGGTTCCCGAGAGAATTTCGAGGGGCTGGGGCGAAATTCGGTCCCAGGACGAAAAACGGGGCGGAATGATACCAAACACGAGGGGGGTAGACGCAGTGGCGGGTTCCGACATATATTAGCATACGGCATAGATATATTTTGGCGCATTCGCCAAAATTGGGTTCCGACATATATTAGCATACGGGGTTTCAGCGGGCTTTCCTGTTCTAACGGTTGGGCGAGGCGACGCTCGCCGGGCATCGTTGAACTCGCCTTGGAAAGGCGATTCAGACGAGGGGTGTTTTCCCTGCCTTAACGGCAGCGGGTAGAGGGGCACTAAAATCACGACCGTTAAAGACTGTTAAAGAGAGTGTCGGCAAAAAGTGGGGGCGCATTTTCGGCCGTCCCGGGTTAACGGGGCGACTGATGGAGACCCGCCGGGCATCGTTGAAGATGTCTCGACTTGGCGAATGCGATGAGGGGCGTTTTGCCTACTTTTGGGTTGGGGTTAAGTTTTCGGTTGGTTTGTACCCACTTGCGGTCGATATGCCAAATTTGGGGGCAATTTTACGGTCATACCGGGCTAACGCGAAGTCGGCCGCAGGCCCGTCGAGTATCGTTGTATTCGCCAGGAGCGGGCGAATAGAATGAGGGTCGCATGCGCACATTTAGGCTCTGGGGTCAAATACGAAGTTGGTACAAACAGGCGGAAGTTTATGTTGAATTTCCGTGGTACGGTACAAAACAGGGAAATGAGTGATCTAGCGGCGGAATGACTGGTCTGGTCGGGAGCCGCGTGGCCTCGTCAGATGCATAGGTGGGTAGACTACTTGCAAGCACGCGTACTTTCAATCACTAATCCGAGGGCCACCAGAAAACCGGTTGTTAGCATGGTGGTCAGGCAATTTTGGGGCTTCAAAGGGTGCTATAAAAAGAAAGGTTTTGGTACGGTGGGGCGGACCAATAGACACAGCGAGTCACGAAGATCAAGCGGTACACATATATATGCATAGCTATATTTCCATATAAGCCTAGATTGGGTCCACTCGGGACCATGGTC